>MU226912.1:100107-126117 GCA_018584345.1 Thuja plicata
CTCAAACCTTAGGAAATATTGAATTGATTATGATTTGATCAAGGAAATTGATATAATTGATATTGTTAATATTTGAAAATATTGATTCAGGGATTTGATAAATTGAGAAATGGGGCCCAAAGTCTAGACGGCCATTTTAGGGTGCATACAACCACTATTTAAAAAAAATAACCGTCTGCAAATAACCAAAATTATGATATAACAGGAAGATTTAAATTTTTGTATAAAACTTGAAATCTAAATTTATTTTCCAAGAACAATTTAATAATTACAAAATTGGGTTATGACATCCTTCTCCCCTTAGAGAATGCATCGTCCTCGCAATTTCATATTAGACAAGGTTTGAATTTCTATTTTGGATGCAATGTAACATGAAACAATAATTCCACCCAAGGTCCTATTTAGCATGGTTAGAAACTTAATCAATCCTAATGCGTCCTTTCCTTCATCAAGATTAGCATCCTACTCAAAACAAAATCAACAAGATGCATATTTGTTTTCTAGTATCATACTTTCAACTATATGTTATCTAACTTTCATTAACAAACAAAAAAGAAAATACAAATATGTAGAACCATCATGTGCACTTCTTACTAGAATTTACATCTAGTATGATTTTAATTCTTAATGAATTCTTACTTTCATTTTTGTAACCAATTTTAAATAATTTACATTCACATTCATCAAAGCCACTCTTTTCAAGGACAATGAAAATACACATTTGAAGCAAATAAACATAAGATAGAAAACACACATGCATCATTGATCATTCCATATACAAGCTTTGAGTGAGTGTGTGAATTCCATTACTAGCTTATAGTTTTACAAGGATAGCTTACCTCTCTCCGACAATATTCTCCCTTTATTATGTTGTGTCACTCCATCTGTTACAATCGTAGGAACAACACGAAAGCATCAGTCCCTACTATTATCATAATCAAATCTATTATTCCTTTATCCTAATGCTTTTAGAAGTAATTTTTCATAATACCTTTAAGTAGAAATAAATCACACACATACATGTGCTTACTGTACCATACCATGGCATTATAATGAGTTGATCACATTACCAGGTACCTTGAATCCACATTCCTATCACTCTTATATATACTCACAATATTGTTGGATCATTCACAAGTCAATACCTCATGAAAACATATTTTAAATTTCAATATCAAGAGACAACATAATAAGATAAAGATTACATTTTTTTTAACTTAACTTAGCTTTAGATCATAACTTGATCTTAAATAACTAAAGTAAAATCATTATACGTACCATCTAAAATATGGTACGCACTAAGTGTAAAATTAGCCATGCATGCTTGCAAATCACCTGTAAAGATTAGTGGATCCACTTTTCCATTTATGTGACCTAGACCCTCATGCCCATCACGTCACAATAATATTTAACATAGAAATTTTTAACTTAATACATCATAACAAATATGCTTTCATCTGTAAGACAATGTGAATCAAATAAATGTTACATCTTAACATAAATAAGTATTCATAATTTCATCTATGCAACTGTGCTTAATCCAGGCATAAGTATTTCAATACAACATAAGAATTTATCGTTGTACATAAAATCACATATGTATCAAGTGTGTCATACAACAAGAGTATACATCAAAAACAAGACCATTAAGGTCGATCATGAAACAAGATACATAGGTGCCATCAGACAACTATCCCTCTATAGATCCATGTCTCATAAGCCCTCGGAGAAATGTCCTTCTATAGATCCTTGTCTCATAAGCCCTTGGACACGTGTCCATCTATAAATTCATGTCTCATAAACCCTTGGACAAATGTCTATTTGCTATCTCGAGATGAGAGTGTGTCCCAGGCACTTTTTTGCTCAACCACAAAGCCTTACACTTCCTTGGGATTCTACCTCCTCGCAAAATTCCCAACCCTGCAGCCTATAAAAAATACAAAAGGCAGGGGGTATCTGGTGCAACCAAAAAACTAACTACAAAGCACATATGCCTAATGTAGAACATAATCACAGATGTGGCAGGGAGATGAAACATAGGAAGCATATTTAAGAAAACATATGCAAACAACTTTGGCCAAAGTATTTTATTACCAGATTTCTACTGGTAGGTAGAGTGGAAAGAAAACATCATTTCTACCCTTCCCTATTTTGTCCACATTCAGCACCCCTCACTGGAAGGTAACCTTTCCAATGCAACACATGCATATCATATAATTTATTTTCATACAATAATGTATTAAACAGATACGTGGAAAGCACACAACAAGTCAACTAGTCAAAGGATCATGCCTTTCATCATGAACAATCTCACTCATCATAGTCAAACACATAATTTGAGTCATCTAGCCAAGTAAAACATAATACATAAGAAGAAGGAGTTGTTGACCATTCTGTCAAGAACACCAATAGTGTATTAACACAAAATAATTCTAATCCATTTTCATTATGAGATGCCGACCTACTCGTTGAACATTGAGTGCATCAAAATAATACATCAAGTTCAAATACCTCAAATATAATTTCACACAATTCCTCATGCATAATTACCCGTGTGTTGGTAATACTATACTAGGGTCATAAAATGTACTCTTCTCATGGAATCCTTCATCTCAAGAATATCCATGCACTGCTCCTCATAGTATCAAAAACTCACATCAAAGCATATTCATCAATGTTAATTATTTCATGCATTGCATATCTAATATTCATAACCATGCTCATGGTAATGTACTTTGTGATAAAAAAAACATATATCAAGCAAGGTATGAATGCAGGAATGAGAATGGTATGTTCTTTTCAATCTACTCCCTTATACATTATATCATTGTTCCACATTGCACATGATAGAGATCATCACTTAACATCACAGGACAAGACTAGCAACATAAAACACACACATCCTAGCCACCTCAAGGTCATAAGAATCTCAAAACAAGGTTCACAAATTTCAACTTCAAATCTCAAAAGTTATGCAAATCCAATATAAATAAATGTGAACAAGCACCACATTTGATAGATAAATAAAAAATTTGGTGGCTAGATGGTCACATGAAAACTTTAAAAAAAATTCAAACTATCCCTTCATCTCTTCAATTTCATCAAAGTTGAAAATAACATAACCAATTGAATATTAAATCACATATACAAAGTGACAAAGACTAGCCACATGGAGGGAATAAAACTATATGACACCTTGTGTCCCAGGTGCGCTAAAGAGCATGACCAAATACTCAAAATATATATGTCCCAAAGATTACATCATTATTTAATAACACATGCCATTGGTTCATGCAATATAAATTTGATAATTCTATCCTTTTCTTTTGAAATCTCATGCTTCTATAAATGCAGGATGTAACATGCACTTATTTTTACAAAATTCCACGGTTTCTCTTTTCATACATTTCATGCTAGATTCATTTCCCAAGAATCTCATGAAGATCTAGTATCATAATCCTTGCATCACACATGCAAAATGCATAGCTTGCACAATATAATACCTATTTTCATCCTTTACCACAAGCCAAATCCTCATTTTTGGCAGGTACTCATATCCTTAGTGAAAAAGTCAATCATCAATTAACTACACAATAAATCATAGAGATTTCTCATCTTATAGTTTAGCAAGTGCAGACAACCAAGAATCCTCACACACATAAGAGGTAAAGTCTTGAAAGTGACTATTTTCACTTCTATAATTCAAGGAAGAGACACCCTTCCTTTCCTTTCAAGAGTAACCATACTGGGTGACACAATTATCAACCCATGGAACTAACACTTAAGCACATAGACTAAGCATTAGATAACTTACAATTTGCGCGACCAAGAGTCGCAAATAAGAAAAGATAGCTCAAGGCCCTAGAGTGGAACCTAAGGATCTGATACCATATGTAAGGAATGCATCCTTGACAAAAATACCACATCAACAATATCCACAAGACAAGGGAGGTCAGTCAACTAAGTCAAACGTCGAATGTACAAGTTGACAAAAACAAATGATTTTCCTTAAATTCAAAGAAAGAAAAACAAGGTTCGACCAAAAACTGTTGAACAGATTATGCGACACAAGAGTCCATAAAAAAGTGGAGTGTCGACCAAATGTCAAAACACCCCAATACATCACATGTCAATATACATTAAAGACATAACAAAATTTGACCAACTTGTCAAATTAACAAATGCAAAAGAGAGACTTTGACCAAACTGTCGAAGTGAAGCAAACATAAGATCATAACTCACAAAGAAGAAGAGCTTTACAAGAGTCATTGACAGGCTGCCATAAGAGTGCAATACAAATACAATAGACCAATGGTCGATACAAAGATCCAATGTGTTGTACATGATGCCCTTCCTGACAGGAGCTCTAGAGACCTGCTACACACAAAACATGAGGGCGGGAATATTGTAGGAGTGCGTTTCCACCCTACCATGAAAAAGTTATGCTTCCTTGGAATCTTTCCTGACATGAAAGATACCTAGCCCAGCTAGAGGAAGACTAACAATGTAAAATTATTAAAATTAATGGAATTCATGTAATGGTCCAACTTTGAAGTATTAGAATAAAATAACAAGAGTACACAGAAAGCACATATAAAAATCATGCCAACAAATTTATCAGCCCTTGCTTGGCTATCCAAAAACATTCTTATTAATTCCTTCTCGATCATTCTTATAGAGAGAAGTAAATATTATCACAACTATTTACAACATGGTAGAAATCACAAGAATACGTTTACACATCTATAATTTGAGTAAACAAATATTTTGATTGTATAGTGCATCATTTATAGAAACATTTCTAATATTGAATGTGGTGAATGTGGATGAAATTTTTGTAGCATCCTACAATAACTAAATGCACCACCTTGCATACCTAGCTAATATTGAAATACATCTTACAATCCCATTTGGTCACAATGCCATTAAGTAATCCATTCACAAGGATATCAATAAGGTAACATAATGCATCCAAATGAAAGAAGTAAACAAGGCATAGGTAAGCATTTTTCCATCTATTAATATGCATGATACATTTTCACTGCTTAGTAATTATGAACCCTTAATGAAAAAGGAGCTAATCAACTCTACCTCTTCTCATTTTTTCTTAAATAACTATTTATGTGATTCATCCAAGAACCTAATAACAAGATGTTTTTGTGAACCATCTTTACCCATAAAAAGTCAATGAATCATTCTAAAATCTGATGATGTAGCAGACACCTATTCAACACCCTCCCATAATGAAAACATAACGTGCACACAACTAACATGGAAGGAATTTCTCTAAAACATTACTCAGTTGAACATTAATAATCAACATTTTTCTAAGCTATTCTTAACATCACTATTTCCATAATGAAGTCCTCAAACTTTTCAATGTCTCATAGAATGCAATGAAAATAAACAACTATATTCAACTCAATAGTGGAATGTATTAAAAATAAACAAATGTATTCAACTCAGCAGTGGAATGCAATAAAAATAAACAACTGTATTCAACTCAGCTGTGGAATGCAATAATGTCAACCATATTCAGTTCAAAACATATTACATTTTGATACGTCTTCTAAGTATATAAAAAATGGGACAACACACCAACTGCTTCAAATGCTATAGTAATCCAACTTAAGTTTCTGGAAGTATTTACACAGTATCTCAAACTGGATTGACCACACCAGAAATAACATTCAGGATTCTTATATCTCCAAAATAAAATACAGTGAGAAAACGACCAAGAATTTTCTTAGAGGGTGAGTAAAAGAAAATGGACAATAACCAATCTGCAAGGTCAGGGAAACTAGCATTTCAAAGATACACACATTCCTAAGCTGCTACTCAGGCAAGCTACTCCATGCGGTAGGATAAGGAAAAGATGGAACATGGTAAATATCTTATTCGAGTTCTCTCCTTCATGCATTGGCTTTCCAGTAGCTACGAGTAGGAAGGACAGAAGTTTCTTCATAATCTCGACACAATCAAATATACATGGCATGGAAAACATGGGTGTAAGTAAACAAAAAACTTAGCTTGAAAATTTCAGCCACCGCATATCCAGAAAGAGGAAAGAAACATTCGGTATCTATAGAATAGCAACTGAAATCTGGCTAAATAAAAACGCAGGTGCATGAATTGGTGATACATCTATGAGCGATAAAGAGGAAGGTTGAGCTATACATCTTGCACCTATTTGAATTTGAGGACTACGGTCTCCTTAGCAGAATATACACTGCAACAGATTTGTTGTAGATCTAGCCGTATCTACTCACGCTGGTTTTACATTACTTAATGGAGTATATCAACAAGAAAATAAATCTAGTTGGCTACCTATACCCACACTGGACAACATAACTTAATACTAATGTTTACATTTGCAGCGTATACCATGGAACCAAGATGGGAGTCTTAAAGAAAAATGGGATCTACCACACATCTTCACTATATCTATCGGTTACAAGGCCTGACAAAGAGTTACTACTACACAACGCGCGTAGGCTAAGGATCTAATGCCTACAGCCATAGTTATGTTACTGTGCAGACACCCCAACTGAACACAATTAACAGAGAGGAAAAAAAACAATGCGTTGTACAAGATGTAATCAGAGTGCAATCAAATAAAGTTTAAACATTTTAAAGAATTCACATGATGACCACAGTCGTTCTAACAGTTATACACATAACATAGCAACTTTCATCAATGTTTCAGCTGATATTAAAAAAAGAACCTGGAAATCGTAGTCAATAGCTAGTTTGATAACTACGTTGTCACCATTGATGCACACTGACACTTTTATTTTTTCCCCGCTACCCTCCATTAGCTCTCCTCCACTAAAAAGTTTGTTTCCTTCTACATTAAAGAATTAGTTTTCTCTCCAGTGTACCAGACTCCCCAAAACCAGGATTGCAGCCTATATAATAACTCCCCTTACAAATTAGATCTCCCCATTGATTACCACCACTTAGAAAAGATAACCGTTTGCCAATAACCAAAATTATGATATAACATGAAGATTTAAATTTTTGTATAAAATTTGAAATCCAAATTTATTTTCCAAGAACAATTTAATAATCAAAAAATTGGGTTATGAAAAAAATTTAGCACATTCATATGTTGTTCTTGGTGATGACATTAATTTTCCATTAGTATGAAAAAAACACTTTCGGTAAGCATACACCGAAAGACAAAACAAAGAGCAAACCAAAAATCAGATATAAAGAGATCATCAAATTGACTAAGTACAGAGAGAATCGACGACACAACTTTTTGTGTACACTAAAATTGCAAAATAGAAAGATAAAGAGGAACCTGACATGTAGGATAAAATGCAAATTGAAGAGACAGTTAAAAAGAAACCAAGAGAACAAAACCGAAAGACGGTCAACTGATTTCAGAAGCTTAACCGACTGTCAGGAACCAAGAATCAGTTGTAGCTTGCAAAAAGTGGATCTGACTTCCACGTCAGATAAGGCAGTCTTATTCTATTTATAGGATCTTGATTTGTTTTAAATCCATTTCATTAGGGACAAGAAACATGAATGTTAGTGCTTTAATCAGTCTAACTGATTTAAAACACATAGACTAGGAGATCAAGGTACAAGTTGTAAACCCAATCTTAGAGTTAACATTGTTTTTCGTGAAACTTGATGATGTCAATCCATCTTATAAATAGATGATGCAATCATTCATTATACAAGGATTTGAATATGAAAGAGAGGATGAATGAAGCCTACAAGCACATCTATGGATCAGATTGAAAGTTTTAAGAACCAAAACATCAAAAGGTGAATTTGGTTAGCAAGAACCAAGAACAGAGGCTACCAAGAATCAGAGGTATTACTCAATCACATTAGGTGATAATCTTATTCATGTAAACTTAAATGGATCTGTATCAGCAATAGGAGATTGTATTTACCAGGTCAATTTTTAATTTGCTATCATTCTAACAAGTGGAGTAAAGTGTAAAAATCCTTTCAAGGAAGGTGGATTTAACAGTCCAACTATAAATCTCTTAACTGAGTGCACACTTAATAGTGTTGCTAAAGCTCTTAACCGAGTAGACTTTAACAGGTCTCCACAGATACTCTTAACTGGGTAGATCATCAGAAGTGATCAAATTATAAGCCTTAACTGCCCCCTTCCAATCTGCAAATAGTGAAGATTTTGTGGGTACCATCCCCACCGCAGTTTTTACTTCCTAACAAGAGTTTTCTGTGATATCATATCTTGTGTTATATGGACCAATTACTTTCATGAATTTTTTTATGAATGTTCACATGTATGTTAATGTTATGAATTGATATAACTCACATCAAGATAGTATAGATCAGATTGAATGGATATACAATTGATTACACAAAGGTTAATAGATTAAATGATACAAAAGTTTTAGAGGTACTGATTCACCCCTCCCCTCTTAGTACACACTTCTCATTAATTCAAACAATTGGTATCAAAGCTAAGACTCTTCTTTGGAAAATCTTAAAGGCTTAAGAGAAAAGATCATACAATGGAGAAGTACAGACTTGATAAGAATATTGAAAATAAGAAGCTAGAAATTCATATGTTCTATGAACAGTATAAAGAAGTTGGAATCAACATGAGACAACTGTTAGATGAAAGAAATATTATGACATCTCACTGTAATGAGACAGATTATCATGAGGAAGAGATACCATATTTCTTTGAGTCTTCGGGATTAACTACAAGCAAAGCATCATATACATGAGGAGAAAGCATCACAAACCTAACTGAAATCAATCAACATCTGGCTGGACAAGTTAAATCTCTGCAAATCGGTCAAGAGACATAGATGGTAAGGATGATTGATGTCATGAACAATGTTAGACAAGCTGAGCAAGAAAGAACACTAGCTATTGATGATAGAAGAAAGATTATAGAAAAGCTACAAGAAAAAGAGTTTGAAATACAAAGACTTACAAAGCATCACCATGAGATTACAAATCAGATTATGCTTATGAGTCAAGAGGCAAACAAAATAAATGTTGAACTCATTGAAAGAATAGAAGCTATCAGTGAGCTAAGAGATGAGAATGAAAATTTGAAACATCAAATAAGAATTCAGCAGCAACATAATGAAAATATCAATAAATCTGAAGAAATCAATAAAAGAATGGATGATTTTGTTGAAGTACAATGAAGAGTCAACAACATTACCGGTCTATGTTTTATTGAGAATGGAGAATCATCAAATCAAAATGAGCCAAATAATGTCTATACAAATTCAAGACCAAGAAATCTTACATGCAATCACTGTGGAAAGCAAGGCCATACTTCAAATGTATGCAGAGGAAAAATGAAAGGTATTCCTAAATCTACATCTTCATTCATAGGATTTTGTTGTAAATGTAATAAGAAAGGACATAAAACATGTGAATGTAAGTCTGAGATGAAACAACCAAAGAAGGAAACCTACAAGGACAAATACTATCCTACTTGCAAAATGAATGGGCACACAACTCTTGAATGCTGGAAAAAGAAAAGACAAGCATGGAATCCTAAAGGTCAAGAAACTCCCTATCAACCGAAGAGAGTCGGTAACTAGTATGTATGGGATTACAACACTTGGAAAAATTGTACAACATGTAGAAGATATGGTCACATTGCTGTAAACTATATGAGACAGTGGACTAGAAAGTCTAGAGGCTGGACTAACCCCGAAATGACATGCTTACACTGTCATAAAGTTGGTCATCTCAAGAAAGACTACAAAGATCGAAAGACAAAGACCAACACATATCCCAATGGAAATACCATTGAAGAAATCCAGAGGGCAAGAGACAAAATGTGGAGGAAAGCTTCAAACAATGATGAAGCTGGACTGAGTAATGCAAATGGTGACACCCCATCCAATGGATCTGGTGACATCACCACCCCCACCTAAGCAGAACAAGTAAGTATGGAACTGCATTACCCCAAGTTATTATTTTACATCAATTCCACGAAATATTGATTAAATGCCAAATTATCATAAGAAAGATGCATCATGGTATTACTTATTAAAATATGTGATAACTATGATATCGGGCATATATACCAAAATCCATCGGTACACACTCAAAGTTGAGACTGCCTACACTTATCAAGAAGCGTCGGTTAAAAGCAAAGTTGGTAGTATAAACTGAGCCTCATCGGTAACCGAGAAAATTAAACAAGTGGTTTACAATACTAAAACCCGTTAGTAAAAGCAAAAGGTATAATGATCACCCTGAAATGTCATGTCGTCACCGAAGGATAGTTGAAGTCTTAACCGATGAACTCCATCCTTACACACTGATGAGTTGGTAAGCATTTATGACATGCCTTTTAGGTCAAACGACTATAAAAAGGTGACTGGTCGGTCTCATTGTTCACTACGACCAGAGCAGAGCAATGAAGAGCGAATTTTGAGCAGAAAGCAACAGGATCACAGAGCATCCACAAATTGACCACCAGCACTCCACACAAATCAAAAATCATTACAATTATAAACAGTAAGTTCTACAAAACTGACAACTTTGTTTCACGCATTTCACAGAAAGCCCTAATTCTGAAAAATGGCCACGACATCAAGAACTGTAAAATCAAAGAACACAAAGAAGGATGAGTTCAAGCTCATCAAGAATTCGACATGTGAGGAACCAAACTACAAGATTCACCCTGAGGTTGCCTCACAACCCGACGATGCTGGAGCATTCTCGTGAATACCAGCTAGGGTTTTGCTTGTCGAGGATGTTCGATCATTTATACACTGTAAGATTGCAAAGATAGGTGACTCAGAAGTTGAACAAGATTATAAGAAGCTATGCAACAAAGACAGAAATCTGAAAGATGAAAATAAACATATAGAATTAAAAGGGCTCACCAATGCCCTAATTTTCCCAAAGGTTTTCAAAACCGAGTGGATTCGGTTAGTACTAAGCCAGATGCACATTCATAAACTTTGGCTAGATGAATTGAAGATGATAACCCAAGAAGTTATTCATGTGGTCACCGGTTACCCTATAACCGAGAAGGTAAAAGCACTAAAGCATCCACCTAAGGCCAAAAATGAGAAGATTACAGGAGCCAAATGGGATGGCAGAGGATTGAAATTTTCCACCATAACCGATGATGAGATGAAATTAGGTGCATGTGTTCTAGGCTATAAATTCTTCCAAGCCAGCAGATTGAACAACATTGCATCCGGTGCAGTGGACACAACGTATAATATTGTGAGGAAAGGAACACAGTTGGACTTATTAGAACTTCTACTGAATGAGTTAAAAGATAATTTAAAGACTATCAGGAATGCAAAGTCAAACACATGTAAGTTTGGCTCACTCATAATGTGTATTTTATTCTACTTTCAAGAAGCATTCCCATCGGTAGGAGATGTGAAATGGGATAGCACAAAACCGGTCACCATGCAGATCAGTGAACATATAGCCTCACTGGGAGAAAATTTTGAAACAGTCATGGATGAATACTTTAATGTATTCAAAGAACGATTGCAAAAGAGGGTAAGGATCCCCAAACAACTCATTGAGAAGTATAAAGATGAACTATGTTTCATGGTTGATACAGATCATACTTATATCAAGCCTATTGTACCGAGGACAACATGGCTTCAACCATTAGAATATGAGATAAACATTTATCTTGTATCTAAATCAATTGATGCCTTGTTAAATGAACCACTGGATAAGAACACAACCCAAGTTTGGAACATATGAGGAGGCCAAAACAATAATAAAATCTGGCCTGGTTGTTAAGAAAATTGTCAGGAAAAAGGACAAGATGGTAAAGAACCTCAAGAAAATACTATCGACAACTAAGGAAGAAACTGAGTAGGAGGAAGAAATTGAAAAGGAGGAAGAAACTAAAGGACAACTACCTATCAGTGAAGCTAAAGAAAAGGATGACTCTGAAGCCACAGAGTCAGATTCACCACCTCCTCCACCAACTAAGAGGCCAAGGACCACAACTGTTTCTAGAACAAGAAGCCAAAAATCTAAAGATTCAACTCCTTCACCTTTAAAGAAAGGAAAGGTAAGAAAATGCAATAGGAAAGTTTCCACACCAAAGAGAGGGAAAAAAAAAAGAGGAAGGAATCTCATCAAAACCTGAGAATATGTTGAAGACATCGAACAAGATGAAGCTATAGAAGAAGAAAATGTCAAGGTAAAATCCCCAGAAACTATTGATGACATTTGTAAATCTATTGCAAATTTGGGATTTGTTACAAATTCTAAGATTAGAAGATGGTTGAAACTAGATCCAGAAGATCAGAACAAAGTTAAAGATGCCATCATAGAAAAAAATGTACAAGTTTAAATATGTACCGATTTAGTTTGAAAGCAACAATGTACTGAGGGAACTATTATACAGACTATACTCCAGATGGACATTTGCTTTGAAGAATGAAAAGGAAATAAGAGAAAGAGTACTTGTTACTCTCATGCCTTCTGAATCAAGAAGATAGAAATAGATGAGATGATGGAGAAACACAAAAAGGAGTTCTCACCGAAGTTGAGAGCCTATAAATTTCTCGAAGGAAAGCTTATAGAGCTTGAATGGGATAGCCATAAGAAATGGTTTAAGATTCTAAACATACCTACTGAGGAGGAAAGCCCTGAGAAAGACCTACAACAAAAAGATGTTGAAAAGGCAACTCAAAAATAGGTCTTAATAAAAGATACAGAAGATGACACATCTATTGAGTTAGACAAAGAAGAAGATGACACAACTGACAACAAAAATATAGATATTGCAGATGAATCATGGCCAGACACCACAAATGAAAACATTGTGGATAACAATATCATTGACATTACCAATTATCTAGCAGAGGAAGTTAATAAAGATGAAGATGTCAATGTTACAAATGACAAAACTGATGAGTAGGACACAACAATTGATACTGCACAGGTGAACATACCAGGCAACATGCCAATATTGATACAAGCTATCATTATTTTGCAAGAATCAAACAAGTCACCTGAAAAGGATACTTCCGAGGATGCAGGGGAAGAAGAAAAGAAAGACAACACCGATGATCAGAAACACATCGGAGACACTCAAACAGTAACCTATACTGATAAGGTTACATGAGGAGATTCAAAACAAGCAGATGCAGACATAATAGAGAAGAATGTAGAATCAAAGAATGATGAAGCTAAGGAAACTGATGAAGGAGATAAACCTAAAGATGGCACTCTTGAGGAAACTGAAAAAGGTGCTACCAACAATGTGAAGGTGAATGTGGAGATGTCTACAGACACCCGACAAGATGAAATGGACACACAACAACAAAAAGAAGCACAACATGTAACTTCATCAAGCACAACTGACAAAACCAAGAAACTGCAAATGGTTTTACATTCAAGTGCAACACAAAAGAAGAAGAAGAAATCAAAGAAGAATAAGTTGGAAGTCAGCTTGGATGAAATTATTGAAATACCAAAATGTGACCCAACTACACTTGATTTTGAAGCATTACAAGAATACAGTGAAATATGCCAAAGGAAGGCATTACAGGAGAAGCTGAAGAAACAACACCGAGACTTGATGGTACTAGAAATGACTAGGGACATATTTCACCAGATTGTACCTGATGTTGATATTGATTAGAACAAGCCAATTATTGACCAATTAGCCACTCTCACTGAAGCAATAACAACTCAGAATATTGATGTAGAGAAGGCAATTGAAGAGAGAGCAGAGCAGAAGTACCAGCAGAAGTTCATTGAGAACATGAACCAAGAAGTGGCAGTCAATAAGGTAAAGCTATCAAAATTCATTACTGAATTAGATCCAATTATAATTAAAGCTATAACCTTGATTCAACAACTAAGCACATTAGAAAAGTTCACTAAAGAGAATAGTGACAATATAGCAAAGTTAGATACAAATCTAGCTAACAGTGCTCAAAGCTTAACCACTGATGGAGACAATGAAATTAAGTTTCATTATGAGAAGATCATTGAGATCAAAAGGTTAAGGCAGGAACTATGGGAAGTAGAGACATACTTCAGGGAAGAAGTCACCGAGCTCCAAGCTCAACTTCTACCGAATCTAACGCTGCTCCAACAACACATCAATTCAGCACAACAACTGATAGCAACTCCCGAGATGTCTGTAGCAGACAACATCTATGACATGCACTCCAAGATCACACTCAAGCACATGGCTCTGGAGAACTTAAAAGAAAAATGGGATAAAATGATGGAAGACATGAAGTCTTCACACTCCCACATTTTTTATAAGCTCTAAGGTATAGACCTTTGGCCTTAATATCAAAAAAGGGGGAAAATGATATGTATATTCATTCATTCAGATGGGCAAATGGAAAATATGTATATGTATATTCATATGGGGAAAATGATATATATATAAATGGAAAATGATATGCATATGTATTTACAGAAGGAAAGATATCATATGTACATATATACTGGCATATACATAGGGGGAGTCATTAAAATGACTAAGGATTATATATGTTGTATATACTTAACATTTTGTTAGTATTTTGCACATATCAGTTTTTAATACTAATGTCAAAGGGGGAGATTGATGACATTAATTTTCCATTAGTATGCACAAACAACACTTTTGGTAAGCATACACTGAAAGACAAAACAAATAGCAAACCGAAAAATTAGATATAAAGAGATCACCGAATTGACTAAGTACAAAGAGAATCGATGACACAACTTTGTGTGTACATCGAAATTGCAAAACTGAAAGATAAAGAGGAACCTGACAGAGGAACTTGACAGAGGAAGCCAACATGCAGGATAAAATACAAACCAAAGAGATAGTTAAAGAGCAACCGAGAGAAAATAATCAAAAGACAGTAAACTGATTTCATAAGCTTAACCAACCGTCAGGAACTGAGAATCAATTGCAGCCCACAAAAAGTGGATCTAACTTCCACGTTAGATAAAGTAGTCTTATTCTATTTATCGGATCTTGATTTGTTTTAAATATATTTCATTAGGGACAAGAGACATGAATGTAAGTTCTTTAATCAATCTAACTGATTTAAAACACATAGACTAGGAGGTCAAGGTACAAGTTGTAAACCTGATCTTAGAGTTAACATTGTTTTTCGTGAAACTTGATGATGTCAATCCATCTTATAAATAGATGATGCAATCATTCATTATACAAGGATGTGAATATGAAAGAGAGGATGAACGAAGCCTACAAGAACATCTATGGATCAAATTGAAAGTTTCAAGAACCAGAACAACAAAAGGTGAATTTGGTTAGCATGAACCAAGAACAAAGGCTACCAAGAATCAGAGGTATTACTCAATCACATTAGGTGATAATCTTATTCATGTAAACTTAAATGGATCTATATCAGCAATAAGAAATTGTATTTACCGGGTCAATTTGTAATTTTATATCATTCTAACAAGTGGAGCAAAGTGTTAAAATCCTTTCAAGGAAGGTGTATTTAACAATCCAACTACAAATCTCTTAACCGAGTGCACACTTAATAGTGTTACTAAATCTCTTAACTGAGTAGACTTTAACAGATCTCCACAAATAGTCTTAACCAAGTAGATCATCAGAAGTGATCAAATTGTAAGCCTTAACCGACCCCTTCCAATTTGCAGATAGTGAAGATTTTATGGGTACCATCCCCACCGTAGTTTTTACTTCCTAATAGGAGTTTTTTGTGATATCATATCTTGTGTTATGTGTCAATTACTTTCATGAATGTTTATATGAATGTTCACATGTATGTTAATGTTATGAATTGATATAACTCACATCAAGATAGTATAGATCATATTGAATGGATATACAATTGATTACACAAAGGTTAATTGATTAAAGGATACAAAAGTTTTAGAGGTACTGATTCACCCCTCCCGTCTCAGTACACACTTCCCATTAATTCCAACACTTGGTGATTGGAAATTTAGCAGTCATATGTTATTGGTTATTGTGTATATGTTTCTAAATGGTTGAAACTATATTTATCATCATGACAATGGATTAGAGAAAAGATAATAAAAGAAGTGAATTAGAGATCAAAATCTATTAAAGATATATAAATAATGGATATGGTTATATGGTTATATATTAATAGAGACATGTTGTTGGGGATACAATGCCACCATTAGGCATAGTTGGTTATCCTAATACTCTTTCTTGGTTATTGGTTGCATAGTCACCAAGGAGTTCATCCAAGATGTTTCATCTTTTGGTAAATTACTGTAATTTTGTAAGACTGTACACTACATAAATATCATGATGGGACTGTTGAAACTACAATAATTCAACCTTTCTATCCCATGGCTATTGTGGTGTTCTTCCAGTTTGTTTTTGCAGTGATAACACTTATTACGCCGTAGGCATTTCCATATGAGAAAGGCCAAGCTAATTTTTTTGATCAATGGTTGGAAGTGGTGGAGAGGCCAATGACTACCATTGAAGTCATTTGGCCTATTTGTCACTTTTCACCAGCTGTCTATCCTTACGGTTGATAGTAATGGAAAGGAAAAGATGACCGTGGGAGTGATTTACGCTGTAGATTGCTTCTCATTAAATAGAAAGGCCCGATACAAATTTCCTTTTTGCTTCTCCATTACACCTATGGAGATTTCACTAACGTATTTCTCATCGTGCTTTACAAGGACTTCAATGGCAGAAAAGTAAACTCCCAATGCCCTAGATTTTTTCGTGATGGGTCATGCATAAGAAGAGGAAGCGACATCGAAAGACCATGGGCGTATAAAGCCCTCAATGACTACAGAGTGGCCCTCTCTGAAGAGATCAGGCATGGCACCCTTGTGGCGCACCAGCATGTTTGTGACCAAATCGGTCACCACAAACTTTGACTACGTGGAGGACGCGGGCTGCATCATGCTGCCCTCCACCACCAATCCCCCCAGCTGATAGTTATTCTTTGTTGGATCTCTGCTAAAATTTTCCATGGCGCCCGTTGGGGTCACATAGAACACCAACTGGTCCTGAAAACTACCCAATACCATGATGATGAAGCCCGCTATGACACTCATAGACAGTGCATATGTCCATAGCCTTCACTTTTGATTACTCCTCACTCTCGCACCAATGTCCACCTTCAGAATCCCTCTGCTCCTTTCGACAACAAATGTCACCATGCCTCTCGCGCAATCTTCTCCTCTCATGATCTTCCCCCCAATTACATTGTCTCCTCCTCTTGTTGCAGCTGCGCCTCCACTCTTCTTCAAATGCTCTGCTAACATTTGAGAACATGAGGAGAAAGAAATGTGTTGACGGGGCTCATGGAATAGAGAGAGATCTGCAGAGTAGTCTGTAAGAAGAAGAATGATGAAGGATATTAATTTTGGCAATTGTCTGCTACCCGATCAACAAGTTTCATCCCATGATGAAACTCTAATGGCATGTTGAGCTGTCCTCTCAAATGGGATGCCCATATTGACTTGCAGAATCAGTGAGGATGAGTATACTTGCAATGGAACATGTTGCGTGATGAACACACTCTGCTATAGGGGAGTAATGTATAGAATTTTATATGTTTTGTGCAAATTATGCCTTTTTTTACATTGGATGTACTCAGTCATATTGAACATGGCTTAAAAAAATGTCAAACTGGCATACCCAAAATCCAGACCTGAACCCAAAATCAAATCCAAACTGGCAACTTAGCCAAAATGGTCTTACATATATATCCTATAGAAATAACTATTTTGTAAGTTGTTTTTGAAGGTGCGAGAGGAGCTTGTTGTTTCTCTCAAGGTTGCAGAGGAAGGTCTTCTCCACTTGAAGCACAGGGCACATGGACTGTCTAACAAAATGCCTCAAAGAAATGTGGTCTTAATTTGGCATTAATGGGACAAGGATATCGACATCTGTCAAAGTATAACAAAATTTATAAGGTTTCATTTGTTACTCCATTGGTGGCTCTGGAGGGGGACGCCATGGTCACATGGCTCTATGCAGTCTCAAGTTCGCAGCTTGGTTTTATTTTTTGACTCCTTAAATATATATTGTTAAATAATAATAAATGAATATTATAATTATATTTTTTGGGCATTATTCCAAGTTGTGTTTGTTGTCATAGCGAAGTTTTTTTACTTTTGTTAAATTCAAAGTCTTCTTAGGTTCTTTTTGAGTTTGGCTTCAATGAAAAATGTATCATCGAAATGTAATTGGACTGAGAAGTGGGGTTTTGTTTCTATGTTCTTTCCCCATGGAATCTTTGAACTAGCTTTATTAATAAATTTTTATATACAACAACTTTGTTTGCTTTTGCCTTTTATATATATATATATATATATATATATATATATATATATAATATTTATTATATATTATATTATACATTTTATATGATAAATTGCTAAATATATATTGGGTATAAGATTAAAAAAAGTGTGAAATATATTGTTATTTAAATTTAATGTATACTATTAAATAATAATTATAATATCTATAAATAATAAATATAATATAAATAATAAATTGTATGCTTAATTTTTTAAAAGATTTTATTATCTATTTACATTAATAATTATTATATAACATATAAATATTATTGTTTTATTATACTTATTATATGAAATTTTACTAATATTATTCAACTTAAAATATATATGTAGATAAATAAAAATATTTAATGAATATAATTTTAACAATTTATTATTATTTATATATAGAAGTTGAATTAAATTTAATATAAATTACAATTGACTCTTGTCTTTTTAATAGCCTTCATTTTGTTTTTAGCCTTGTAAGTTTGATTTTACTTATATATTTTAGATTTTTTTTCCCATTTATTAAGACATTATGATAAAACATCTCTCTCTCTCTCTCTCTCTCTCTCTCTCTCTCTCTCTCTCTCTCTCTCTCTCTCTCTCTCTCTCTCTCTCTCTCTCTCTCTCTCTCTCTCTCTCTCTCCTTGAACGCTGCCTAAGGGGTAGAACACATGCACACATATGTCATCCTGCCTATAATTCATAGAGACATAAAATCCTCCAACATTCTACTGGATGCCACCTGGACTGCCCAGGTGTCTGATTTCAGGTTGTTCCTGATAGGCCTTGAAGAACAAGGCAGGCACATTTCCATGACTACTATTAGAACAACAATGTACATGGGCATAGACTATTACAAGTTTCATCACCTTCCTACTAAGATGTATGTTTATTACTTTGGAATCATTTTGCTTGAGTTTTTGACTGGGAAGAGAGACATCTTTAAGAATCCAGTCATCCATCCTATCAGCATGGTCAACTATGCAGTCTCCAAGATCATATCCAATGACTTACATAAAAAAATTAACTCTCATGTTAGGCCCTCTTTGTAACATGTGTTTGAGGTCATCAAATTGGTTGCTTACATGACAGTTAATTGTGTTCATCTATAAGGGAAAGACTGGTCCTCCATGACTGGTGTTGTGGAAAATATCGAGAGGGTCATTGCAATTTTCATGCAAGAATCCATGTCTAGGAGTAGCTATGATCTTGAACACTCACGACTTTTGGATGATGGTGGGGGACTTTAACACACCCTTATTTCCTTCTAAAAAAAAAGAAAGGAATTATCAATCACTCAGATAGTATGACATATTTTGTCAAGTTCATCAACAAAACTAGCCTCCTTGACATTGAGTTGCTTGAGTAGTCTTTACCTCGTCCAACAATACAAAAGGTGACAACCTAATTTAGGTAAGCCTTAATTAATTCACAATCTTAGCTAATTGGGACGTCGGTTCCAATGCCACACTTGTGTCCCTCCCAAGAATGGTGTTAGACCATTGTTCATTATATCTCCATATCTCTCTACCTCTCTATCTCTCCCTATCTCTACCTCTCCGTATGTGACTTATTATATCTATCTCAATCTTTCTATCTCTCTCCCATTCTCTTACTTTCTATTGTAATCTTATTATATTTCTAATTCAAAGACTTTATTTCAACCATTATTGGATCCCTATAAGTGGATGCATACTTGATTTCAAGTTGTCAATTCTTCATTGAGACCTTTGTCGCACAAACAAATTCATTTTCTAAATGACCTACCAATTGACATCATGTTCTACATTGATGTGTGCAAACATTGTGCCAATTCTTTTCCCAATTAACCTTACATACATGTTCAACGTACAATTATAGAATATACAATTGAAAATGAAATATAATAGCTATTAACTAGAATAAATTAATTATTTGATATTTAAGTGGTGTGGTGTATCACCTGGGTCACTTAGATTATCTTGAAACATTACAATGGAGCTCATTGTTTGATCTAACATCATAAAATCCTCCACAAGAGAAGGATGACCATCATATTAATTGCATCCATTCATATTTAATGTGGTTCTCATTCATAAAATTTCACACACTTTCGTATCAATACACAATTATTTTCCTTGTTTTTAGCGTTCCGGTCAAGAAGAAGAAATTCACACATTTCTGTCAGATTTAGGTGGTGGATTAAGAAAATTATTGTTTACTAGACATCACATCTCCTGCAAAAACTGATGGGAAAAAAATTCCCCCCTTAAAAATAGCCAGACACGACCACACATCCTTGATAGTCAAATGATCTGAGAAAGAAATCCATCGAACTATCCAAATTGCCTTAACTTACCAAGCCACATGGCTAGAATGTGCATCCAGGGGGCCAGGGGAGGTTAGTCATCATCAACACCTTCCTTCATTCTATTGAAAGAGATCTAGGAAGATACAGAGGGAGACATAGAGAGGGAGAGATAGAGAGAAAGAGTTATCAATTTATTATAAGGAGATCTAGAAAGGATGAGGAGTGACAACCAAAGGGACAAATACAAATTCCTAGATAATTTTGATACAATAGGAAATTGTATCTACAATTTACCATACAAATTAGTGGAAAATGTTTAAGTTTAAGAGAGTTGAAGAAGGTTTAGGTAAGGTATGTGTTTAGGTTGAAACTAGTGAAATAATTATTTTTTGCATGTGTATTATGTATGCGACTTGTGATGTTATTAAATTGTAACAATCTACATTTATTGTGAGCTTCTCTCCTCTTCTACCATTCCACCACTTCTTATATCTCACTTACTTTAGACATCATCCATTCTACCCATGCTTCTCATACCACTACTAACTGTACTTATAAACCTTCAATATAATAGTGAAGTAGTTCAATCAACTTAAGAACAAAGTGGATGCTATGTCTATAGCTCTTACTCTAGATATTACACACAATTATCCACATTGCACAAATTTAATCATCCACATTGCGCACATTTAGGATTTGAGGTTGTTACACACTCATTTTGCTAACTAAAACAAAATATCTTATTGTTCATTTTTTGATGTGTAATGATATTATTCTTTAAATACCCATCTCCTCTTTATATATTTCTTCCAAATTGATCTTCTATGACCTTTCCATAACTCTATGGTGTTCTTGAATGACCAGTATTTTCCATCTAATGACGTGCAATACACAAGAAGGGAATGTCCATGTCATTTTAATGAGCCCACATTCTTTGAGCATTTTGTAATAGAGTTCACTTACCTTGTTTGCACTTTCACATTTTCACACATCTTTGCCAGACAACATTCAAACTATTTCTTTCATGGCCCATACCCTATTCCAAAGCCCTCCATATCGGCCAAGGCAAGGAGAATCATAGAAAATGTTTTAGAATTTGGTATTGCACCTGTAGATCAAACAAAAATATCTTTGATTCGAAACATTAAGGGCTTTACACAGTTCACCATGTGCATATTTGCTTCTTTAACATGTCATTGTTGCTACTATAATGGTGTGTGTATGGATGTAGCATAAGAGGGTGTAGATGGATATTGTGAAGAAGAGGGATATGAAGAGGAGAGAAAGAGAGAGAGATAGAGGAGGGGCGAGTGTAGATATAAGATATACATATATAAAGAGGAGAGAATTAGAGATGTAAAAATAAAGTAGAAAGTTATAGAGAAAGAGGTAGAAAGGGGGAGATATATAGGGATAGAGAGTGATAGAGAGAGAAACATAGAAAGTGAGAGATAGAGAAGATGAGAGGAAGCGACAAACAAAAGGAGAAATAATTAAATGACCTTTCCAATATTCTACGATGTTCCCATTGCACACTAAGGTGTGATTGCTAGTTCTATTGGTTGGGTCATTGCTTGGAAGAATGAATATCAGGGCATGGATGACATTTGTGCCAGTGGCTCACCTTTTCATACATTGTAAGAGCATTTAGCTTATGGGGAGGAGGGTTTATTTTTAAATGGGGTGTGATTGACTACTCTGGAGCATATGATATTCACATGTCTTCAGGTGTCTCTGGTTTTGTAGCAATGTATTGGGTAAGTGAAATTCCCTGCTAATTGGAATTGATCGACATATTTATAGATGTTCTTCTCTAATTATAGTTTTCCATCCATAGGCTAGCCCTCGGTTGATGAAGGACATGGAATGATTCCCTCAAAACAACATACTTCTTATGCTTGCTGGAGTAGGGCTTTTGTGTTAGTAATAACCAAGAGGGGGGGGGGGGTGAATCAGTGGCCTCAAAAATTAATCCTTAAATCAAACCTTAAAACTTATAACCACAAATTATGTATCTAGTTATCTTTAGTCCTGTAAGATGAATGCCTCCAAATATTTATATCAAATTACTACTTGTCGGAATGCTTTGTAAAATAGTCTACTGTATGTTTACCGATAAGCAGTCTTCTATTTACTGAAACATAGTAAATAACTAGTGTATATCGATCAATCCAGAGTTAACCATGTGAAATGAAAAACAATAAAGTAATGACTCATAGACACATGACACATGGATTTTTAACATGGAAACTCTGTTAAGGGAAAATCCACTGGGACCGATACCCCAAATTTTCACTCTTTTGAAGTGAGCTCGATGAAGAGCCAACCCTGTTAAATGTTACAAACACATTGTTAGGTGTGACCTTGTTAGAGGATTTAAATAGATAGTTTGTCACTTAGTATCTAGCATCTAATGCTACCATCCTTGATCAAACACTCACTTGGCCTATCAATAGGTATCGGGCATATCCAATGCTACTTTGTATGATCAAACTTTTTGATACTCCTTGAGATGTATCTCAATTACAAAAGACTTTTAAGTCCTGCTCGGTTAAGAGACTTGATGCTTCAATGGTTAAACTAAAATAATAAATTGACCTATTCGCATATACAACTTCAATTGCATATTTTTAGATCTATTGTAAGTGCATTACCTCTCTGATCAATATAATCAATTCAATACCTTTGCTCCACATTGTTCTGCTCTGTGATGTTGTTTCACTATTCGTCGGTGTCTACAAAATTTAGCTCTTTCCTCAGCTTGTTGATCAGGTCTGAATGAAGACTTTCTTCTCCTTCAGAATCTCTTCAGCATCTATTCTCTTGTCACTCCCCTTATTCATAATGAATAAGCTTGTCTCTTAAATAGACATGATTTCACCATTTATTAGCTTTCTTGATCTTGGTGTGATCCATAATTCTTGTCGCTTAGATTTAAAGAAAAACTCCAGTTTTATCTCATAGAGATCTTCTTGCCAACTGGACAAAGTAACTTTAAATCCTTCACTTATCTCTGACTTTATCGTGTCGATTAAAACAATGATAAGTGCCAGTTAAGTCTATATTTAGCTCTTGACAGCTAAGCATTTTGTCATTTCTGAACTCTCTATTCTGTCGGTCAATACTTCAGTTAGTCATCGGTGATAACTGACTATTCCGTCGGTGTGACTTCAGTTGTATTTGGGATCTCCATCCTTGTCTTATCCGTCGGGCAACACTGTAATTCTATCCGTCGGGTTACATAGTGCTTTGCTCGTCGAGTAACTCTGTGACTTCTCTCATCGATAATGTTGTGCTTTTTCTTGTCGGGTAACACTGTGACTTTGCTCTTTTACTCTGTCCGTCGGTGTGCACTCTGTTGGTGTATATAGTCACTTTGTGAATACTTGACTTTTATGCATTACTGATAGCATAGCCTTTGATTCATTGGTTCTTTGAAGTCTTTAGCAGTATTTCTATGACCATACAGATTATATCAAGTTGACATCAATGACAATACATTACATTAACTAATTTAATGCCTTGCATGATCATCAACTAAACATCTTCAAACATCCAATTAGTTATAGTTCATCATTTTGTGGCTGGGTTGGGTTGCAAACAGATATATCATAATGAATAAGACAACGAGTTCTATTAGGAAAATGTATCCTAGGCCTCATTGAAGATTTTGTTTCCCAAAACTTAATTTTATGCAGGTGCATTTGAAGGGTAGTAAGATTATAATCTTCTTACATGCTTTATACATTCATTTCTGTAGGGCAGATGCAAATGCTTGTAGCACATATATGCACTATTCTGGCTTCCCTTTCATTATTTGTAGAAAGGGTGTTGTATTATTGTTTAACCAAATTTTTAGGTCAAATTATTTATCCTTTAGTTTAGTTACTAGTCAAATTATGATATGTACTGGGTCTAGCCATGAACAAGCTCTGATGTTGTATATTGTTCAAAAGATGTAAGCTGTTGAAATTCAGATGTAAAGCTAAGTTATTTATTTGAAGAGCATCTGGAATCTTTCTAATTGTGCTCCATGAATAATGAGTTAAAATTAACATTCATTAATTAAAAATAAACAATATAAAAATAATATTAAAAAAATGGCAAGAATGCGTATGAAAAATCTCTCCACTAGGGCTAAATGTTTGTTTGCATGGTATTGCTAGGGCAACCCTAGAATTGCTTGAATTAAAATTCATATCCATTACCAGAAATAAAAAGAAATAGAAAGAATGCAGATGCGAACTCTCTCCACTAGGACATCTGATTTTTTTTTATGGTATTTCTAGGGGCAACCGTAGAAAGGTTGGTTGTTGGGGTTTTGGAGATGGAGGAGGAAATCTTGTTACACAGGGATCTATTTTCTATGGGAATTAAAATGAATTACAAAGAAAGAGAGCTAAATACTCAGTAGCAGATCTGTATATAATAACTATTTAGTGCATAAAAGAGGAAGGAACATTAGAAAAGAAAGATGGATCTATAGAAACACAAAAAACTAGCAGACAAAAGCACTGCTTACCTCTATGTCACTGGACTCTTCAGAGAGCAGCTATCGTTGGAGTAGATGTACAAATTTAAAACTATGCAGGACAATGCATTCAATAAGGCCTCAATAGAACCCCAGGTCCCAGGAAGGCTAAAAATATAGAGCGCAAAATAGGGATATGAATTTTATAGAAAGTGGATTGCTCATAAATTAGAATTCCTAACTTTTCAGCCACTAAGAATTTTTGTAGATACTACATTAAATATTAACACTAACCAATGCCCTCAACAACTAAAATATCCGGCATAATCCATTGTGAAGAGGCTGATGGAACTAAAAGAAATTCAAAGGAGATTTTCTTTTGTATGATTCAATGGACATATGAAAAGTAGCACATTATTAACACATCTTGAAGTTGTAGAGTATAAATGCAGGCAGGGACCTCCAGATACTTCTAGATTTCTTCTCACTCTTTTAGATTGGGCATTAATAATTTGACAAACCTTGTCTACCAATGTCTCTTCGTAGCATGGGAAAAATTTAAAAATAATATTTTAAAAGCTTTATGAAAAGCTTTAGACAATAGATTTTTTTATAAATTCGTAAACCTGATTGGCTAAGAAAAAGTTAAGATAAAGTGAAGATAAAGTTGTCAGAAAAAAATATAAATGCAGGCAGGGGCCTCTAGCTACTTCTAGATTTCTTCTCACTCTTTTAGATTGGGCATTAATAATCTGACAAACCTTGTCTACCAATGTCTCTTCATAGCAAGGGAAAAATTTAAAACTAGTCTTTTAAAAGTTTATGAAAAGCTTTAGACAATAGATGTTTGTATAAATTCATAAACCTGATTGGCTAAGAAAAAGTTAAGATAAAGTTGTCAGGAAAAAACAAAATTGGTGCACTGATTGTTCATTCAAACAACCAATAATAGTACAAATAAGTAGTATATGAACAAATTATATATATA
>MU226912.1:141170-169007 GCA_018584345.1 Thuja plicata
GGGCCCCATTTATCATTTTATCAATTTATCAATTTCCTGAATCAATGCTTTGCAATATTTTCAATTCAAATCAATTTCCTTGATCAAATTGTAATTAATTCAATTATTTCAATATTTCCTAAGGTTTATTCATTTTTATCTAATTAAAAGATTTAATTTTCTTTTTAATTAAATAAAATTTATCTTATTTAATTAAAAGATTTAATCTCCCTTTTAACTGAATACAATTTATCTTATTTAATTAAATTAAATTTCTCCCTTTTAATTAAATAAAATTCCTCTCATTTAATTAAATTCAATTTCCCCCATTAAATTAAATTAAATTCTTCTAATTTATTTAATTGAAAGAAAACCCCTCTTTTAATTAAATAAATAAAAATCCCCACTTAAAGTACTTTATTTGTTGAAAAAGGAAATAAATTAAATAAAATCCCTTTTTCATCACATCCTCCTAAGTGGTGGGTTTTTGCCTCTTAATCATAGCCTTTGATTTTTTCCTCTTAATCTCAACCATTCACTATCCTTTAAAAGGAGACCTCTCCTTCTCATTTTCATATTGGGTTTTCATAGTATTGTTATGCTGTAGGTTTGGAGAGCAATTTTGGAGGAGGATTTGAGCACTCGAGCTTGGATATTGCAACTTCTCTCTTCTTGTCTTCTTCTTCTTGCATTCATGGCTACTCATGTAGATTAGATTCATGTTTATTTTCATAGATTAAGCTTGCATTTGTATTTCCTTTCCTAGATTAATCATGCATTGTTATCATTTAGATTAATTTCTTTTCATGCATTGCAATCATATAGAGTAGATCCCATTTTCATGCATTTGCATCTCTTGTTTCATGGTGTACTTGCATAGGCACTAACTAGGTCATTTCACACCTTTTCACTCCATGACTAGAGAGCTATGGATCAATATTTGAGGCCTCATTCTTGAGAAACCTTGGATGGAATGATTCATAGAAGTGTGTCAACATTTTAGCACACACAAAGTATTGTATTCATTGACATATTTAGTTATGTTCTTCACTCTAAATATATGCTCATATCTTTAAATAAGGTCTCTAATTTTTCAGATATTTTTTCTAAGATAAATTTAGGGCTTTTTATAAATGCGCCTTTCAACCATTTAAACATTACATAAACTCATGTACTTAAAACTGGAACAAAATCTTGAAAGATGGATTTGTAATTTTATTTTTGTGAAGTAGATAACGGTTTTTCTTGCGTTTCATTACCGAGCTGCATGTAGGTTACAAAGATCAGGTAATGGGCTCCATTGAGCTATGTTTGTACATTACTTGACTGTGTTAGCCATCCCTTCAAATGCAATCTAACCCACAATTTTGCCAGTAATGTCATCAAGAGGCATACACGCCATGGCCTATACTACAACCATACTGGCAGTTCCCATGCCTGCCATTCTCTACTGAATTTTAATAGAATTATCACCCATTTTAGGAGGTACTACAATAGGCTTGGACACATGCATAACCAATAATTATCCAATCCTAAAGTTTCTTGGGTCCATTGATGCAAGAATTCCTCCATCTCTGGTATGCACTACACAACCCAGTCCTTCTCCCAGATCAGGCAGTTTAGATTGTCGAGAAGCTAAACCAGTAGGATTATCAGGCTTGGGGGAGAGTTTGAAAGACATCTTCATTCAATCCCCATTCATGCATTAATGCCTCTATCGCTTCATCTTCAAGCAATGCAACTTACCTCTTGCTCTCCAAGGATTGTGTTGCCTTCTGCAACTCATTTTCTGTTGCCTCTAATATCGACGTGAGCTCCACATAATTTTATGTAGGGTTGGTTGATGGGAGTATAACTGCACATTTTATATAGCAACAAAGTAA
Source organism: Thuja plicata (assembly GCA_018584345.1). Lineage (NCBI taxonomy): Eukaryota > Viridiplantae > Streptophyta > Pinopsida > Cupressales > Cupressaceae > Thuja > Thuja plicata. The sequence continues at coordinate 143,033 of MU226912.1, forward strand.
GTTCAATGTTAAAATCCATCCCACCCCACAACAAAAGGAACAGTTATCAATTGTGTAAAGGTGTAGTTTTTAGCATATAATCAATGGTAGGCAAATTCTTTCGATTTGACTAAATTTGTTGGACATAATTTATATCCAGATCAAAGATGCACTGGAGTTAAAGGGACCAATAGCTCAGTGGTAGAGCATTTTAGCAGTAAATGGAAAGTCTAAAATTTGAGTCTCGCTTGGTCCATGAAAAAATAAATAGAGTATCAAGCCAAGCCAGGTTAGGAGCTTTAAGAATTCTATAAAATGATTCAATAAGAGGTGTTGTAAATAAGCCACAGCTCTACCAAGGATAGACTAGTTCTTAATGGGCCAGTAGCTTAATGGTAGAACACTTAAATAGAGGATGAAAGCTTCTAGATCCGAGTCCTAACTGATCCAAGAAATACCCAATAAAATATGAGAAGGCCACAATTGAAATATGTTCCTTGTTTGAAATATAGTTGAACATATAAAAATGGCAGGCAAATTCTTTACTTTTGACTAAATATGTTGGAAATAAGTTATATTGGGATCAAAGATGGATTGGTGTTAAAGGGGCTAGTAGTTCAGCTGTAGAGCATTCCAGTAGAGCATTCCAACAATAAATGGAAGTTATTAAATCTGAATCCTACTTGGTCCGTGAACAAGAGAACTTCAGTAGCAAGTGGAAGGTCTTAAATTAGAGTCCTAGTTGGTTCATAAAAAGATCATCATAATATCAGAGCTAGGCCAGGCTAGGAGCCTTAAGCATTCTATAAAATGACTTGAGGTCTTAGAAATAAGAAACACCCAGACCAAGGATGGACTAGTCTTAAAGGGAGGGGCAATAGCTCAGTAATAAAACACTTCAACAAAAGATGGAAGGTCCCAGATTCGAGTCCTAACCGATCCATTAAAAACTTAGAAAAATATGAAAAGACCATGACTAAAAGATGTTCTTATTCGAAAGAAAATTGGACATAACACCTGAGGTCTAAAATTATCCAACTTAATTGAATAAAATATTATTTATCACTAAGAGAAGTTATGGACACTTTGACAGGGAAACATCCAGAATAGCTTAAGTATCTGGTATGTTTGTATTTTTAATCATGTCAAGTGAATCAAAGTCGATCAAATTAGACTAGTTGTTGAAGTTGTTGGCTTGCAAAAAGGTGGACTGCGAGTTGAATTTCTTAAAAAAGAGGTCTTTTTGCTCATGCCAATTAGAATTAAATCATCATTCTTCAATTTTTTTTTGTATTAATCATTCAGTATAGATCTAATATGTAACAGATGGTAAACATTTAATTTGTACCTTCATTCTCACCAAGTTCTACATCTTCTTCTTCCAGCATGTGAAAGAACTCTCCTTCTACTATCTCAGCTACCTCATCTATATTCTCATCACCCTTCTTTGCACCATCTGAGCTCATCTTAGCTTCCACATCCTCAAAACCCTCATTGATGAGATTTTGATTCATGGAGTCCACCGATAACTCATTGCTGGTCTTTTCCAAGATCACAAACTCCAGCACATGGATCTTTTCAAAAATGGAATCAAGTTCGGTGAGCCTTTTACTCTGCCTTGACTTATCTTCCTGCACTACATCCTTCATAGTCTCTCCTCCTCTTGCCTCCTCTTCTTCCTCCTTTTCCACTTTGTTATCTAAGTTCTCTACATAATCTATTGTAGTAGCCGAAATTTCTTCCACATGCCTTTGGATTTCCACACCTTTTTCTACAACCTAAAAATCTCCCTCCTATTCTTGGTTCTCCCCTTCTTCTAAGGGATCCAATTATGAACCCTGGACATTAGATTGAAGATAAGTGGCATGTGATGCTTCATTTTTCTATGCATAAACAATGCATAATCAGTAAATTAGGTGTGAATAAATCTTCTATATTTGTTAAGATTATTTCTGAATTCAATTGTATTATTTTTAAGACAAAAATAAAAAAAGGGTGGGGAATAAATGTTAGGAGGATCTCAATTAAAGATCTATAGATTTGAATAATTTATATATATCTTCACAAGTATAGAACTTAGAAAACCCAAAAAGTTAAGATTAGTAGGATGGATTTAGCTTGTGTATATTTTATTGCAAGAGGATTGCATAGGGTACCATATTTGACCCCTGGTGTGTGTTGTGGGAAATGAATGTATGAGAACTTGAACCTACACCATCTCTTCATAAAAAAGTTGTCATGTGCCCAATTTTGTAGCATATGAGAGTGATCTACGTCATCATCATTTAGATTAAAGTTATCCATTTTGACAAGATTGAGCATCTCCCTTCCAGGCTCCAAGTGATTATAAGGCAAGGAGACCATGTTTTCATAAGAAAATCCAGTAGGCAACATCTTGGGTGTTTCACTGGATAAACCAAGGAGGCTCTTGGAAATCCTTTTGTCTCTAGGATGTGAATCCTTAAACCTTTCATTGATATTCCCAATATGACTTCCATGCCCATATTTATCTAGGATCTCATATCGTAAACTCATAGCAAGCTTTGCACCTCTGGATTTTCCCCACAGGTCATAATGGACATTCCATCCATTGCATTCCTCTCCTATATCTTGCATTCTCTTAGTATCTTGCAGCAACATGCTCATATCCAAGTGTCGCCTTCCCAAATCCAATTCCTCAGCATCTACTGCAATTACTGATATTGTAAATGACCTTGATTGAAACTTGAACCCTTGAAGTCAAAGGAATTTGACATAATTAATGTTTATCAATGAGTTTGAACTTTGCTGTAAGATTAGTATAGGAAAGACATATGACTAGACCCAAAGGTGGATAAGATTGAGAAACACATATTTTAATAGATAAAGAACATATGGTATAATGTATTTAATTAGTGTCATGCAGTTTCATAGTTCATAATGTCAATTGTATAATGTTTCTCACCATCAATGTTAGTATGATCCATTATCAAGATGAAATGGTTAGAGAACAAGACTGCAGACTGGTTAGGCTAAATAGAGGCAAGGGGAGGATTAAGAACTAAGAAGAGAGGGAAGAATTTTTTTTTGGAAAAGTTTCCCTTCCCGCTCTTCCAAATTCTTGACTCCTTAGAAAAGAAATTCTTCCCTCTCTTCTAAGTTCTTGAATCTTTCCCTTGTCTTTATTTAGTCTCACCTATTTACTGGTGATATCTTTTGATTGGAATCTTGAAGTGACTGGAAATTTATTTTGGATCTTTTGTAACTAGTAATGACTTTCTTCAAAACTTTTTCATTCCCACTTTAATCAGTCTATTTAAGAATCCTAAAGTTTGTAAAAGAATATTTCTTTAAATATTTTCAAATGAGTTGACTTATAGCTTCAACATTTCTTGGTTTGCAAACTATCAAAACCCTATTGTTATATCACTGCAAAAATAAGAAAAAACTTCTCTGATAGTCCATGTCTTGTTCCAACTGCTAACTACTTTGCCCTTCGACAAACCTCTTCTTCATTGCATTGAATTTTATGAGATGCTTAACATCTATGCACTTACATATGACTATCCAATTATTTGTCTATTTACTTTGCAAACTTTATGACAACTTTATTAAATAGAATGAAAGCATGGGATTGCAAATATCCTACAGTTACATCACTACAAAAGTATAAGCAAAGCATTATGGCATCGCGAAAACTTATAGTTTTGTCATTCAAATCCTCCCATGTGTATGAGGTGTTACAGAAATGAATGAAATCATCTTTCTTTCCCTTTTCAAGTGATGTTGAAAATATTCAAGTGCTTCATTAAACCTTACATGTCATTTTAGCTCCATGTTGGTGCTTTTAAACAGAGCAAGAGAAATAGGGCTTCTCCATGTTGGTGCCTATTTTGCATCTCAAATATTATATTTTCAAATATTCATAAGTTACAAGCCCTTACAAGATTAGTTCACCATATATACACATATGAGAAAATAAGATATGTAATAAATTCTTACAAAAAACACATTTTACTGCTTCGAAGTTGTTGGTAATTCAACCATTAAGTTGCAAATCAACCTGGGTGTCTCTGTTGCTGCAATATGCTCTATCACCTTTTCTATATCCTATCTCAAATACGACATCATATCCATCATGTGACATTTATGTATCCCTTGATCTTTAGATAAGTTATATTATAAGTCAAATCTTATCCCTGCAACAAAATTAGAATGCCATATGGTAATTAAAGTCTCAAAATCACATTTATATTTTACGGTAGCTAACAAATGTTCCCTTTTGCTGTAACAGATTATTTTTTCATTGAAATTGTTGTTTTATTGAAGGGTTAAAATTTTTTCCCAAGTAGGCCACAATGAAAAAAATTGCATCTTAAGTTATACAATTTTCTTTATCTATTTATGTAGTACCTCAACCAATAAGCACTAATAAACAAAAAAACAACTGATCAGTTTAATCCCCATTAAATTTATTCTAGAAATTCTTTTTATGTCATTTATGACACAGATGTAGATGCACATAATTTATGACTCCATAGAGTATGGTTAACAACGTGTTTCCTACAATAATTTATTATTGACAATTCCCATATGTGGACAGTTATTGTCAACTTTTATCTCCTTCAATTGATAAATACCGCTCTTTGACATGTGTTACAAGCAATTGGGAATTGATTCACAGAGGAGTTGTTGTCAGTTTTAGGTACACAACATTCTTTCTCTATTAGAAAAACTTGAGTTATTACCCACTTCAATTTATGGAATTTGATTTCTTTACTACTAGACTTTTTTCGTATTTTAGCTATCACAAACATCAATGCAGATGGAGTTTCTATAAATATTTTAAACACAAACCCTTTTATTTTCTTATATCTTAAACTATGTTGTTTCAATTATTCAATTAATTTTTTGCATATGTCATTGGCGCAATAAGTATTTATATCAAGCTAAACACCGTGAGTGGTTAAATTCGAGTGCACAATTAATAGTAATACATAGAAAACTATACAACCAGGATAAAATTGAAGTTGTACTGTTAAATAGGCGCACTCTTCATTTCATGTTGGAAAAATGAAAATAAAAATTGAGTCATCTAGACCATTGCGTACAATGATAGATGTGGGCAACTATGAATCAATGTCTATAAATGTACAAGGGACAATCGACATTGTACTAAAAAATAAGAACTTGTTCAGAATAAGCCAGTTTGTATTCACTATAGGGGATTATCTCTTCAACTCTCTCCAACTATTGCTACATATGTGCTACACTTCTGTACAGCTATGCAAGGGAGTCATTAACCATTTCATACAATCCCTAGCAAGAAATGATCTTGAAGCTTTGTTTTCACATACATATGAACTAAATCCTGAGACTTTAAATGAATTGCATGGAGTTATAGATGTTACTACATATCTACAACGCATGACATTGTTTGCAGCTCCAAGAACAGACAATCAAGAAAATGGCCTTTGGGGGGACATATTTTGTATCAAATGGTTGGCAAAATGGGTAAATATTGAAATATGTATTTGGTCTTTGACAAGAAAAAGAAAGTACTTACATTTCAATGAAAATTTTCAAGCCTGCACATATTCTATCTTATTCCATGACAAAAATCCTCTTCATGGACATTTTGAACCATTAGTGTCAAAAAAGAGAGTACATTAGAACCTATACTTTCCTTGTCTAAACGCTCAAAACCAAATTGCACTTCAACAAATCATTTGCAAAAAGATAGATTGAAAGATGTAATGACCAATTTTTGTCAAAAAGCATTATCAGTATCTGATTATGGTGATAGAATTTTTCATAGTATTTCTATTTTAACAAACAATGAATACGATGGTCAATGTCTCTGATGATACATGGCTTAGTCCTTCTGCAATGCAATTTTATGTAAGGACAAAGTAGTGTTTGCTTGCCTTCAGAAATGTCTCAAAATTGATTCAATTATTTATTGCGGTGTGATGAGTTGGGAAACATTTATCGCTAGAGTAGGCAAAGCATATGAAGAAAGTAGAAAAGAAGGCCACAAATTTTGTTTCCAATGGCTATCTTATATTTTAAAAATAAGTATACAATTGTGGACAACAAACAATGACACAATTATAACAAAATATTGTAATAGTGAAATACCAACAAAGGTGTACAAAATCATGTGTTCCAAAGTCAATGGCATACATACACATTACAAACCATTTGGAGTGGACATTATAAAATCACATGATGCTAATCTTAAACCATCACAAATAATACCAAATTCAAAGCCTAAAAAAAGAAATTTTTTTTGTAAAATAAAGAAGTTCATCCGAAGCAGTCAAGATGTACAAATTGGCGATCCTTCACAACCCACAACATGCATTGAAAAAATTGCTAGAGAATCTCTTTGAAAAGTAAAAGAACAAATGCGCAAACAAATTAAACACTCATGAAAAGTAAAAACAAAGAAAAAAAAAAAGTCAGAAATTGAAACATACATGACAAAAATTCAAGACACACCTAAACATGCATGTGCAATTTGTCAACAACTACATTTAAAAATGAACACAACAAACTTTACTCAAATAGCGAAGGACACATAGATTTCTATTGTCAAAAAAGCAAGAATTGCTTGAAAACAAGATATGCAATTTTTGCAATAATCAATTGCAACAAATTAAAAAACCATGATATGGATATCCTGAACAAATCAGAACAAACAAGCCATTAAAATATACAGGTACCCTGACAAAACTTGAAGAAAGGCTAGTGTCCTTTTGAATTGCATTTGCACAAATATGGTAGCTAGGTCACAATAGATCTCAAATTGTATTGACTGGAAGTATTATCAATGTGCCAACAAACATGAACATTATACAAATAGTGTTTCCATGATCGTCTAATGAAACTTTCGTAGCTGATATTGCACTAAAAAGACAATTGCAATTTACAAATGCATACAAAAAAGGAAGAGTCCGACCAAATCTGACCAAATAACAATATGAATGCTCTAAAGGAGTTATGAAAAATAAAGATATACAAAATGCAAATGGTTAAAATAAAAAAAAAATGGCATAAACAATTGCACCCTGTAGAAGAAAACATGCTAAGTTGTACCACTTCATCTACTAACAATGACGTTGACACTGCTAGTGCCATGGAACTCAAAACAGACACATTGATATATGGATTTACAGAAGCAAGAACTATCCATGCTATACAAGACAAAATCTTTGAAATTGCACCAGCTGAAGGAAAACAACCTCTTGGTTATTTTCAATATAAATATGCAGAAGAGATGAAATTTCCAACATTATTTTATGGACAACCAAGGGATGAGAAAATAACAAAACAATTCTCTTACCAAAAAATTGCACAGTGGGAGTTAAAAAATTCAAATCGAGCATTTTCTTATCATACTACCAACTTGATTGTCAAAACTGTCAAAACACTTATTAGCCAGGTCTTCTCTACCATATGGGTGCGAATATGTAAAGCAAAACTAAAAGGTATAAAACTATTGGCAAAAGATGTTAAACACAAACCAAATCTCAAAAAAATATTGCAATATGATATTGGATACACAGGCTTCAAGAAAATAAGAAATGTTCTAGACTATTTGTAGCATCTGAAGAATTTTGTTTTGCAATGATACAAAAACTAGGCCCACCAACATTCTTTGCAACATTCACTAGTGCAGAACAAAACCGGGAGCCATTGATAAAACACTAAAAGAATTGTACGTTTCACACCTAACAAAATTAAAAGGAAACCAAGAAGAAATTGACTCATCTCATCTTTGATAAGAAAATGTTAGGAATAAGGTGTCTCAACCTTAGATAATTCCTATTCTTATTATTTGTTTTGTAAAATGTATTTCTTGCAAATAATGTTGATGTGTCAACATCTTGAATTGTGTGTAAGGAGATCATAGCTAAAACGGTTATGACAGATTCCTATGACACGTAAGAGCTATGTCAGGAAGATTCAATGACATGTGAAGACATGTGGCAACTGATAAATTTGAGTACTGTACACTCTTCCCCAGTCGTGGGTTTCCTATTTTCTCGGAGAATGGTAAAACCCTAATACGATTATCTTTGGGAGTAGCCCTAAAAAGTGAAGCGCATGATATAAGCATTTTTTAGGGTTGCGAAGAGAAGTGATGCGAGTGTATTGTTGGAATGTTTTATGCTGCCGTGATTTGTCTTCAAGGTTTTTGAAATCTTCTGAAAGAACTTGCATTGCAAGTGTATTGTAAGTTGCAATAGTTTTGATCAATACATTGTGCAATTTTTGGAGTGCTGGGGTTTTTACCAAAAGGTTTCCCCAGGGTATATCATTGTGTCATTCTCTATTTTTCTGTATGCATGGTATGTGGTTGCAATATCTTTGTTAAAGTAGTTAACGAATCTGAAATTGTAAGGGTTTAAAAGAATTTGCACAATACTTTCCTATAGAGATTAGCGTAGGAAGCTGTTTTCGCACCTGAGTTTCCTTACAGAAAAGACCCTATCACCTGTACTCAGTACTACAAACATATAATTAATGCCATGAAAATATTAATTTACACAGATGATTCATTCTTTGGAAAGGTCATTGATTATTTCTATGTTACAAAGTTTTAGAATTGAGGCAATGAATATGACCACTTCATGCTATGGGTTAAAGACACACCAATCTATGGAAAGGTTGATAACACTACCATTGAATACTTTGTTGACAAATATTTGACTAGCAATACTGCATCTTTGAATAACGAAACAACCAAGTTTCATAGGCATCACCATACCAAACAATGTAGAAAAATTAAAAAGGGTAGATGTCACTATGGTTTGTCACAACCGCCCATGAAAACAACCAAAATACTAGAACCATATGACAATACAGACAAAAACATTAAATTCATTGCTGAAAAATCAAATCCAATTTAGAATGTTGTGACTATGATTGTTGTATATCATTTGAAGATTTCTTAGCAAACATGGGCATAACGGAAAATTAATGTGTTTTAGCCATTAGGTCTACATTATCTAGGCCATGAATATTCTTGAGAAGAAAAATGACTCACATATGGAACAATACAATTTCAAAACACGTGCCATATCTTTGGAAGGAAAACACAAATGCACAATTCGTTCTTAATGCATATGCAACAACAATGTATATATGCTCATACATGACAAAAACTAACAACTCAATAACAAATTCCTTCAACAAAATACACACTGACCACAAAGTGCATAATATTGACGTAATAAACATGATAATAAAGCTTGGCAATACCTTGCTCAATTTGCAACAAATGTCTGCCCAACAAGTTGTACACATTGTGCTCTCATTGCCTCTTAGCTCTAGTTCAAGAAAATGTACAATCATAGATACTTATGGTACAAATGATCACACATTTATATTAAAGAACTCAAAGAAATTAAACAATGAACCAGATGAATCGACAAATGTTTCTTGCAAAATTTTAATTGATCATTATATTGCATTACCTACAACCTTAATACATATTTGTCTTTCCAACTTTGTTTCACAATATAGACTAGAAAAAGGTAAGGAAATTCAAATAAGAATACCACAAATTATTAGATTTAGAAGGTACAAAAAACACCTCGATGGTGATAATCACTACAGAGAGCAACTTTTGCTATATGTTCCATTCACCAAAGATGAAAACAATTTAAAAGAAGGGTTTCTAACATGGCAAGATGCTTTTAATCACAACAAGAAAGTAATTCAATGTAACCTAGCAAAATATACGGACAATGTAAATAAACTATGGGGTGATATGGAAAATATAATTAATGACGCAAATGTTGTGTCTTACATCTATGACAATGCACATGTATTACACAAAGCATATAATGAGAAATATAATTTGTAGTCAGATTTAAATACAATGCAACACATTATCTACAAGAACCATACACAAAGGCCATTTGAAATAGGTAAACATCCACACTTATTAGACAATGCAGCTTATTACAATATTAGAAGGATGTTAAACAAAGAACAACAAGCCATTGTAAAGGATATTCTAATGTTAAAAAACAAAACAAGCTCGAACCACTTCATCTGTTCTTAACAGGCGGTGCTGGAATAGGAAAAACATTCACATCAAAAGCAATTTATCAGGGCCTACTTCACATTTGCAACATTGCAATCCATAGTGACCCTGACAAAAGAAAGGGCCTACTACTTGCATACACAGGAAAAACAACATACAATATAGAAGGAACAACTTTGCACTCTACACTACTTATCCCGTTCAACAAATCCATTTCCACTCCATTGAACTTAGAAAGATTGGATGTGTTGACAAAATAATACCAACAATTGCAGATGGTGCTTATAGATGAGATATCTTTGGTTGGGGCAAGACTATTACGCTGAGTAGACAAAAGATTGCGTAAAATTAGGCAAACACCTGCCAAGCATTTTGGTGGTCTAGACATTATTTTCTATGGTGACTTCTACCAAGCTGAACCTATACATGACTGTCCAGTGTTTCAAAATCCAACAATAGATACTGAACTACTAACATACAATTTTGGCAAGAACACGTCAATGTTATAGCTTACAAACAACAATGAGACAAAACAATGAAATATTTATTTCCATTCTTAATAGGATGTGTACAAGGTCCCAAATAGACAATGACATAGCATACTTGAACACAAAATGCCTACGCCCTCCACCTACAGACCCATCATTCCCATTTCTTTTTTACAAGAGAAAAGATGTAAATGCACACAATGAAAATATATTGTATGCTCTTCGTGGAAAACTAATCACAATCAATTCGATTGATGAACATGACAACTCAGCCAATATAGAACATTTTAACAAATAAAATGCAGGTCTAATGGATAAAATTATGCTCAAAATTGACATACTGGTTGAGATCTATAGATTAAACTATGATAAAATGCAGGTCAACGGATCAGATGGTTGATTCAAATCACACTCCGTAAATGGAGACAGACATTTTATGGATTTACTTCAATGATGAAAAAATTGGAAAATGCCAAGCCGCAAAAATTGCAAAACTGAACCAAACACACATTAACAATGGATGGGTGCCAATTCTACGATTTGTAAGACCAATTCAAAGGAACCCCGTGAAAAAAAACTATCAAGAGCAATTTCCAATACAATTGGCATGTGCTCAAAAAATACATAGATCACAAGGCCTAACAATGCATGGTGTTGTGTTTGACCCATCACACGTCTTTCAACATGGGTTAACATACACAACTGTTTCTCACACACCGAACATTAAATCATTGTTCTTTTTGAGTCCTCTAACAACTAAAAATTTTAGATTCAAACCAACAATAATTGCATAGATGACACGCCTTAAAAAAATGTTGCTTGGAGTTTGCAAAATGAAATTGATCAGAAAAGCCAAAAAATGTGTATTACCATATCTAGCTTAAACACTCATCATTTCCAATCTCACAAACAAGACATCTTGCATGACGAAGACTTAATGTCATCAAATATTATTTGCCTCCAAGAGACTCACTTGGAAATATCGATGACAAGCAATGCATTGCCAAATTATAAATTGTTTTGCAACAAATTATGTCCATGGTATAATGGCTTGCACTAAAAATCGCATTCAAGTATCACATCAAAGATCCCTAATGCATGAAAATGTCAAAGCAATTTTGTTTCTTTGATTTTTATCGATAAAACACTCTACATTTGTAATATCTATGTGAGCCCAATTGCTATAGTTATAAATGTCATACACATTATTGATGAGGCAATGCCATTTCTGTCCTCTGAAACTATTGTTTACATTGTAGGTAACTTTAATGTTGATATGTTGCAATCCTTGAACAAAACAAAAATGCTTAAAGACAATATGCAAAAGCAAAACTTTCATTTGTTACTAGAAAAACCAAACCCTTTGTCAAAAGTTGTTATTGATCATTTTTGGATAAATAATCACACACACACAAGTATTGTTTGCAGATCAGAGTCATACTAGACTGATCACAATATAATTATAACACATATCAATGCCACTCTATAGTAATTATATGACTCTTTGAAAAGGTGATTATGTAGATTACAATGATTAAACTAATTCTAGTGTTCTCAAATAGTGTAATTATGCACTTGCACTGTACTTGTGCAGTATATTGTTAGATCAAAATTTATTGCTCAATTAATATGGAAAAAGAGAGTAAACATTTTTTTTGTAGGTGTCTTTTTATAATAGATCATAGTCAAAACACATCATCTGATTTAGTGTCTACCAAAGCACTAGCCCAGACTCACAAAAGGTAAGCAGTTTATGATACTCAAACTTTTTCCACTAAATTAAGAAATAAATATGTAGCATTTAACCTTTTTCCCTTGAAAGCAAAAAGTTATGAATACAAATTCTAATACAACGTGAAATGCATTAAAATAAACTAAGTACAAATGCATATGTTCTTTGTTTCAGATCTTCCGAGAACATTCAAACCAGTGAACCAGACTGTACTACTCCAATGCTTCTATGCAAACATGATTCCAAAAAAATTATAAGGAATATCGCAAGATAACGCAAATATTGAAGTGCGTGCTAAATATTTGACATGTACATGACATCAAAATTTGATTTGTTACATGTTGCAAACATTTACAAAGTATTCAATTAAAAGAGACATCATCTTACAAATTGAGCACATAAATCAGACAAAACAAACGAAGGTATGTTTCTATTACTACTTTCTATTGGTGTTCCTTTCAACCTTTGATTTTTTAAACCATCATATGTACACAATTACTATAACAGTTGTTTAACAAAACCACTTTCATACTTAAAAATTTAGACCATAGAAAGTTTACATTACTCCATGAATAACCATATTTAATGCTCTCATTTTGCAGAGTTCTTGAAGAAATTCACATCGCTCACAAAGACCCTATTACTCTAATCCTTCTATCTGAAGACTCCAACAAAAAATGGTAATACATGTCAATAATGGTACATATATTCAAAAAGAATGCAGATTTTGAATAGTTATCTGACTCCATGTTTTGTTTCTTTACCTTATACAACCAATCACAAAGTGCTGAATCGAAGAACACATTATCTCATAAAGAAAATATAGAGGTCATCCAAACCAAACAAAGGTACTAATTGAAAAAATAATATCCAACAACATACTTGCTTGATATTTCTCTTATTCTAGACTAAATTACATGTTCCATTGTTAATTATTTTGTGAAAAGACATTACTTCTACAAAATAAACTATGCAATTTCAATTGTCAGGTTGACATTACTATTAGCACACCCGAGTACAATTCTTGAAATTTGCATACAACGTATTGGGCCTGTATTTGAAGGAGACGTGCTTGTTGTATATGGCCTTGCCTCTATGAAGTACAACAATGTGCAAAATAAAACTAAAATTGTTCATGTCAACCTCCTCGATTGCAATGGGAAAATGACCATAACAATTAATATAATAAACAATTTGATAACTAGTTACTTGCCACAGATATCAGTTGGTTCCAACATCCTCATAACAAATTTAATCATAAAAAACAAAACACAATATGAAAGAGGTGATGCAGATTGTTGCCTTGTCCTCACTCCTCAAACCATCATTGAAACCGTGTGAGTCATTTGAAAAAAATCAAAGATTAACTCTAGACGTGACAATCTCTCAAATAATAAAAGCAGACTGCAATTATTCAGTTGGTTCTTTCGGAGCAATTGGTACATGTTACCATATGAAAAAAATTAATTTTGAGGTGCACATTAAGGATGGAGACCTTCAGCAAGACATGGCAACTATATATTTATAACTATTGACTACTTCTTCTCATTTACTTAATTGATTATCATAATCTAACACATATTGACAATTTCTTTTTCACAGGTAGCTATTCTCATTAGCAATACAAACTTGTGTGCAAAACTACAAAATATGTTCTCCACAATATACATGCCATTGTTGTTTAAAAATGTTGTCCAAAATGGACCAAAAGGAACAACTTCCTTCTGCACTTCAACCTCCACTTTCATTGATGAGTTGAACAATGAATGCACTAAATCCCACCTTTAAACTCTTGCAAGATGCAACATTCAGGCAAGAGTAAAAAAAAACTTGCCAAAATAATTGTAGAGTTTAGTGCAAAGTTACAGATATATATTTATATTACATTACTAAAAACTTATCCAAGTTTACTTTTGCAGGTTGTGGGCACACTAAAGGTAAAAAATGCCCACTTTCCTCCATTTGAATCTTGCTACAAAATGTGCCAGCACACGATGCCTCTGGACAAATTTATGAACAAAGATCATGCCAACTGCATCCATCGCAAAAGCCCCACCCAACTCTCATATCGACTAAATCTACAATGCATGCTTCAAAGACATGAGGACAACATTGAATGTTTGTTAAATGGGGAGCTATTGAAAAAAGTCTTTCCAGACCTTACATAGATCACATATGAGCATTACGAAAAAAAAATTTCACAAGCAGTCTTCTTGTTACGAGCATTCCAACTGCATGGAAAGTTTACACTATCTGTAAACAATATCATTATTAACATTCTGAAGCAGTGACCTGCTCAAATTTTTTTGACAGTTACAATATAAACAAATTACACTACAGTACATATTTAGGTTCTTTTGGTTTTTGACTACACTATGTAAGTAGTATATGAGATTCTTTGAAGCCAAATTTTGTTTGTCAAACACAAACACTCTGCTACCTCTACCTTTTTCAGTTAGTCTTTCTTTCAAAAAAATTGAACAATATATTTTTGGCTTGTTAGTCATTTTATGTTCAAAAGCACTTCATAGCACTCCAATTGTCAAGGAAATTTTTTCTTAATGTTATGCACACGTTTCACTATTGTTCGTATCTTCCATAACAAATATCTATGTTTTTTCAACCAACTAAAAAATTTCGTCCAATCACCCCTATAGACTATATTTCCCTTCCTTATTAAACTATGCGATTGTTCATTTTCAGTCAAGTTGGAATTTTGCTTGCTCTGAGTTACTTCCCCTGTTGAAACTTTAGTATTAAAGAAACCAGAAACACTGATAATTATTTTAACAAAAAGCAGTGACAAATGTCAAAGGGATGTAGCTAGGAATCTAAATAGGAACAATACTTATTTTACATTGAATAAGACATAGTTACAAATTTTGAAAATTAACCTTTCCACTACCAGTGAAACTACTACATGTTCTATAATATTTCTTATTATGGGTATCAGCCCTTTCGACAGGTCTACTGAAAGCCTTCAAAAAGATCAAATGATAGGCACTTGAATCTTACAAACTGCAAACACATTTTAAAAATAGATGACTACAAAGATCTAAACTTGGAACTGGGTATCCATGTTACTATACCCATTTTATTTTGATTGCATAAATTTTAAAATATCTAAAATGCTAAGCTATTCTCCAACCAACTGATTGAAGGTTAATAAATTCTGAGACTGGCTGAAGGTTACTAAATTTTGCCTATATTTAAGAGGAAGAATCACAAGAAACATCTACTGGATTGAAATTAATTTAGATACACATTCACCTATCCAGTCAACTACCATCACTTTGGAAACAAACAACTATCTCTGGTAGCCCCTATCATCTCTGGCAGCCCCTATCATCTTTGGCAGAATTGTGCACTGAAGACAAATCCAAATTTTCCAAATATCCATAGCTGATATGAAATTCTTAATAATTTTTGGAACAATGTTTTTATAGCTTACCATGTTTTTTAACTTGCTCCTTCGTACTCTCCTGCTCTGCACTTGGATGCTTCAACTCCCAAAACATTCAATCAAGAAGAAATCCATGTTCTAGAAAGGGTGTACAAATACACCTCAAATGGAATGAGCAGAGTGAAAATAGTACAAGTCTTTGAAAAGATGGGGTTCCAAATGCTTTTACTTCCTTATATCTCATAGAGAATATTATTTTTTCCTTTTATTGTTTCATTTTTTCAAAGGAATGAAATTGCTTGATGGTTTTGGTTGCAACCAAACCTATCAAGTTAACTAACTTCTATGACTACCCTTTTGGCCTCAGGTGTTTGTGTCACACTTGAATCCGTATGAATTTATGTGATGAGTGTTTGATTGATAAAACCATTAACATAGTTATTGTCATATCTTTAATTAATGCTTGTATGTTGTGTGTAATGTCTGGTCCTTGTTGCAATTGGCTTGCTAGAAGTGTTGAAAATCTTGATTCAAAAACATTTACACAGTTACAAAAGCTCTGTCAATCAATAATATGAAGTGTGGTATTATCAAGCCTCTAATTCATGCCAATGTTGAGCTATTTCTTTACCATGCCTTTCTTTACACTTAACTTGAGGCACTTTCAACCTCTCCTGTAGTTGGAGATGAACTGGTCTTATATTTGTAATGCATTTTTCATCTTGGCAGATTTTTGACTCCACTCTTCCTTCTTTTTTACTTCGTAGCTATATTTTCACACCATCAATACTTGACTTTTATTTGTTGGTTTATAAACATTTTATTAAACTCAATGGCCTAAATTTGACTGGTTAAAAGACTACAATCTGATTCTTAAGGCTTTGGTCTCTTTCTTTGGTAGGGGCATGAAATTCCATTCTTCCCAAGATTGCTTATCCTCAAGCAATGATCATGTTCAAGATGATCTTCAAACAAAATTCATTGGTCTTTGCAACTTCTATTTATCACACAATTTACTTCCACAACGTTACTCTAGTATTATTTCATGTTCACTTCCACAGGTCATAATGGACATTCCAACCATTGCATTCCTCTCCTATAGCTTGCATTCTCTTAGTATCTTGCAACAACATGCTCAGATCCAAGTGAAGCCTTCTCAAATCCAATTCCTCGACATCTACTGCAATTACTGATATTATAAACGATCTTGATTGAAACTTGAACCCCCGAAGTCAAAGGAAATTGACATAATTAATGTTTATCAATTAGTTTGAACTTTGGTGTAAGATTAGTATAGGAAAAATAGATGACTAGACCCAAAGGTGGATAAGATCAAGAAACACCTATTTTAATAGATAAAGAACATATGGTATAATATATTTAATTAGTGTCATGTATTTTCACAGTTCATAATGTCAGTTGTGCATAATGTTTCTCGCCATCAATGTTAGTATGATCCATTATCAAGATGAAATGGTTAGAGAACAAAACTACAGACTGGTTAGGATAAATAGAGGCAAGGGAAGGATTAAGAACTAAGAAGAGAGGGAAGAAAAAAAAATCAAATTTTTTTTCCTTCCCGCTCTTCCAAATTCTTGAATCCTTAGAAAAAAATTTCTTCCCTCTCTTCTAAGTTCTTGAATCTTTCCCTTGTCTTTATTTAGTCTCACCTATTTACTGGTGATATCTTTTGACTGGCATCTTGAAGTGACTGGCAATTTATTTTGGATCTTTTGTAACTAGTAATAAACTTTTACCTGAATTCTTTAGCATAATATTTCTACTTAGAATTTGAAGATTAATTTTTGGATTTTAAAAGGTCATAAAGTCTTCCAACTGCTTAAAACTTAGTTATAAAGGTCTCAAACTATTCTCTACATATGTTCCTATCCTCAAGAGGTCTTTATGTAATCAAAAAGACAACTAAGAGTCATTATTACGCCCTTTGACTTGGTGATATTCATGCTTTCTCTATTATCATTATTATATCATAACAGTGCACTCATCTTTTTGTATTCTCTTTAATGAGTAAGGTTTTCCTAACCTCATTTAGGATTCCACAGGTCCATGTTCTCTGCTATGAATTTTTTCTTCTTATGTATACTTTAAGACTCTTAATTGACTGTCATTTCTCTCCATGAACCTCATGTGTTGAAGACAAAATTTTGCATATTTGATAAACCTTTTGATTTACTATGCCTTGGATTCATATTTGATGTTGACAGTATGAGAACATTTCATTTTGAAGGTTTGATCCTTCTTGAGTGTTACTAACAATCCCAACAACATACTAAAAAATCAAGAAGACATATCATTGATGTTCCATGTTTTTGGTTGTCCACTTCTTATCTTTGACCTGACACTGTATTGCCATCTACATGAATACTTTAGAATATGTCTTATTGTCCTTTGAAAAGGACAGTCATGCTTTTGTCTTTTTATGACTTTCCTTTGTCATTTTGCTCATGGATTGTCCTTTTTAAGGTTTTATACTTTTGTCATCTACTCAATGTCCAATGGCTCTTGTGTCATGCACTCAAACTTAGACAATTTCTCTGTCAGATATCTCGACACTATCCTTTATCATGACATGTTGGTTTTCAACTTGTAGTTTCATATTCCTTCAACTTTGTCTTTTAGTCATTTTCCTAAGATGGGGATCTTTCACTGGCATATAGCTTTTATAATCTCTTCATTTCTTATTATTATCATATACTTTCATGGTCGTTGAAAACCATTGTGACTTTCTTCCAAACTATGCTATGATAGTCCTCTCTCTTGACACACTTTGTGACTTTCTTCCAAACTATGCTATAACTTTCTTTCAAACTTTGTCATTCCCACTTTAATCAGTCTATTTAAGACTCCTAAAGTTTGAAAAATAATATTTCTTTAAATATTTTCAAATGAGTCGACTTATAGCTTCAATACTTCTTGGTTTGCAAACTATCAAAATCCTATTGTTATATCAGTGCAAAAATAAGTAAAAACTTCTTTGATAGTCCATGTCTTGTTCAAACTGCTAACTACTTTGCCCTTCAACAGACCTCTTCTTTATTGCATTGAATTTTTATGAGATGCTTAACATCTATGCACTAATATATGACTATCCCATTATTTGTCTCTTTACTTTGCAAACTTTATGACAACTTTATTAAATAGAATGAAAGCATGAGACTGCAAATATCCTACAATTACATCACTACAAAAGTATAAACAAAGCATTATGGCATCACGAATACTTATATTTTTGTCATTCAAATCCTCCCACATGTATGAGGTGTTCCAGACATGAATGAAATTATCTTTCTTTCCCTTTTCAAGTGATGTTGCAACTATTCAAGTGCTTTATTAAACCTAACATGTCATTTTAGCTCCATGTTGGTACTTTTAAACAAAGCAAGAGAAATAGGGCTTCTCCATGTTTGTGCCTATTTTGCATCTCAAATATTATATTTTCAAATATTCATAAGTTATGAGCCCTTACAAGATTAGTTCACCATATATACATATATGAGAAAATAAGATATGTAATGAATTCTTACAAAAAATACGTTTTAATGCTTCGAAGTTGTTGGTAATTCAGCCATTAAGTTAAAAATAAACCTGGGTGTCTCTATTGCTGCGATATACTCTATCACCTTTTCTATATCCTATCTCAAATACCACATCATATCCATCATGTGACATTTATGCAGCCCTTGATCTCTAGATAAGTTAGATTATAAGTCAAATCTTATCCCTGCAACAAAATTAGAATGGCATATGGTAATTAAAGTCTCAAAATCACATTTATATTTTATGGTAGCTAACAAATGTTCCCTTTTTCTGTAACATATTATTTTTTCATTGTCATCATTTTTTTATCAAAGGGTTAAAAGTTTTTCCCAAGTAGGCCACAGCGAAAAAAATTTGCATCTTAGTTATACAATTTTCTTTATCTATTTATATAATACCTCAACCAATAAGCATTAATAAACAAAACAACAACTGATCAGTTTAATCCCCAATACATTTGGTTTAGAAATTCTTTTTATGTCATTTATGACACAGATGTCGATGCACATAATTTATGACTCCATAGAGTATGGTTAACAATGTGTTTCCTACAATAATTTATTATTGATAGTTCTCATATGTGGACAATTATTGTCAACTTTTATCTCCTTCAATTGATAAATACCACTCTTTGACATGTGTTACAAGCAATTGGGAATTGATTCACAGAGGAGTTGTCATTTTCAGGTACACAACATTCTTTCTCTATTATAAAAACTTGAGTTATTACCCACTTCAATTTATGAAATTTGATTTCTTTACTAGTAGACATTTTTTTGTATCTTAGCTATCACAAACATCAATGCAGATGAAGTTTCTATAAATATTTTAAATACAAACCCATTTATTTTCATATCTCTTAAACTATGTTGTTTCAATTATTCAATTAATTTTTTGCAGATGTCATTGGCGCAATAAGTATTTATATCAAGCTAAACACAATGATTTGTTAAATTGGAGTGCACAATTAATACTAATACATAGAAAACTATATAGCCAGGATAAAATTGAAGTTGTACTATTAAATAGGTGCACTCTTTATTTCATGTTGGCAAAATGAAATAAAAAACTGAGTCAGCCAGACCATTGCGTACAATGATAGATGTGGGCAACTATGAATCAATGTCTATAAATGTACAAGGGACAATCGACACTGTAGTTCAAAATAAGCCAGTTTTTATTCACTATAGGGGATTATCTCTTCGACTCTCTCCAACTATTGCTACATATGTGATACACTTCTGTATAGCTATGCAAGGGATACATTAACCATTTCATACAATCCCTAGCAAGAAATGATCTTGAAGCTTTGTTTTCACATACATATGAACTGAATCATGAGACTTTATACGAATTGCATGGAGCTACATATTTTAATACATATCTACAATGTATGACATTGTTTGCAGCTCCAAGAATAGACAATCAAGAAAATGGCCTTTGGGGGAACATATTTTGTATCAAATGGTTGGAAAAATAGGTAAATATTGAAATATGTATTTGGTCTTTGACAAGAAAAAGAAAGTACTTACATTTCAATGAAAATTTACAAGCCTACACATATTCTATCTTATTCCATGATGAAAATCCTCTTCATGGACATTTTGAACCATTAGTGTCAAAAAAGAGAGTACATTAGAACCTATACTTTCCTTGTCTAAACGATCAAAACCAAATTTCACTTCAACAAATCATTCGCTAAAAGATAGCTTCAAAGATCCAATGACCAATTTCTGTCGAAAAGCATTATCAGTATCTGATTGTGGTGATAGCCTTTTTCATAGTATTTCTATTTTAACAAACAATGAATACAATGGTCAATGTCTCCGACGATACATGGCTCAATCCTTCTGTAATGAAATTTTATGCAAGGACAAAGTAGTGTTTGCTTTTCTTCAGACATGTCTCAAAATTGATTCGATTATTCATTGCGGTGTGATGAGTTGGGAAACATTTATCACTAGAGTAGGAAAAGCATATGAAGAAAGAAGAATAGAAGGCCACGAATTTTGTTTCCAATGGCTATCTTATATTTTGCAAATAAGTATACAATTGTGGACAAAAAACAATGACACAATTATAACAGAATATTGTAATAGTGAAATACCAACAAAGGTGTACAAAATCATGTGTTCCAAAGTCAATGACATACATACACATTACAAACCATTTGGAGTGGACATTATAAAATCACATGATGCTAATCTTAAACAGTCACAAACAATACCAAATTCAAAGCCTAAAAAATGTAGAAATTTGTGTAAAATAAAGCAGTCCATCCGAAGCAATCAAGATGTACAAATTGGCGATCCTTCACAAGCCACAACCTGCATTGAAAAATTGGCAGAGAATCTCTTTGGAAAATAAAAGAACAAATGTGCAAAGAAATCACAACTCATGAAAAGTGCAAACAAAGAAAAAGAAGAAGTGAGCAATTAAAACGTACATGAAAAAAATTCAAGACACACCTAAACATGCATGTGCAATTTGTCAACAACTACATTTTAAAATGAACACAACAAACTTTACTCAAAAAGAGGACACATGAATTTCTATTGTAAAAAAAATAAGAATTGCTTAAAAACAAGATATGCAATTTTTGCAATAAGCAACTGCAACAAAATAAAAAACCACGATATGAATATCTCGAACAAATCAGAACAAACATGCCATTAAAATATATAGGTACCCTCACAGAACTTGAAGAAAGGCTAGTGTCCTTTCGAATTGCATTTGCACAAATATGGTAGCTAGGCCACAAGAGATCTCAAATTGGACTGACTAGAAGTATTATCAATGTGACAACAAACATGAACATTTTACAAATAGTGTTTCCACGATCATCTAATGAAACTTCCGTAGTTGATATTGTACTAACAAGACGATTGCAATTTACAAATGCATACAAAAAGGAAGAGTCCGACCAAATCTGACCAAATAGCAATATGAATGCTCTAAAGGAGTTATGCAAAAGAAAGCTATACAAAATGCAAAATGTTAAAATAAAAAAAAATGGCATAAACAATTGCACCCTGTAGAAGAAAACACGCTAAGTTGTACCTCTTCATCTACTAACAATGATGTTGACACTGCTAGTGCCATGGAACTCAAAACAGACACATTGATACATGGATTTACAGAAGCAAGAACTATCCATGCTATACAAAACAAAATCAGTGAAATCACACCATCTGAAGGAAAAAAAACTCTTGGTATTTTTTCAAGATAAATATGCAGAAGAGATGAACTTTCCAACGTTATTTTATGGACAACCAAGGGATGAGAAAATAACAAAACAATTCTCTTACCAAAAAATTGCACAGTGGGAGTTAAAAAATTCAAATCGACCATTTTCTTATCATACTACCAAATTGTTTTTCAAAACTGTCAAAACACTTATTAGCCAGGTCTTCTCTACCATATGTGTGCGAATACGTAAAGAAAAACTAAAAGGTAGAAAACTATTGGCAAAATATGTTAAACACAAACCAAATCTCAAAAAAATATTGCAATCCGATATTGGATACACATGATTCAAGAAAATAAGAAATTCACCAGACTATTTGCAGCATTTGAAGAAACTTTTTTTGCAATGATACAAAAACTGGGCCCACCAACCTTCTTTGCACCATTGACTAGTGCGGAACAAAAATGGGAGCCATTGATAAAACACTAAAAGAATTGTATGTTTTGCACCTAACCAAATTAAAAGGAAACCAAGAAGAAGAAATTGACTCATCTCATCTTTGATAAGAAAAGACCCTATCACCTGTACTTGGTACTACAAACATAGAATTAATGCCATGAAAATATTCATTTGCACAGATGATTCATTCTTTGGAAAGGTCATTGATTATTTCTATGTTACATATTTTTAGAATCGAGGCAATGAATATGACCACTTCATGATATGGGTTAAAGACACACCAATAAATGGAAATGATGATAACACTGTAGACCTTATGGAAAGACATATTGTCACTTAGTGTCAAAAGACTTAGTCATTTAGTGTTGCCCGAGTATACAGTGTCGCCTGAGTGTTCAACATCGCACGAGTGTTCAGCATCACCTGAGTGTTCAGCATCACCTGAGTGACAGTTTATCACTTGAGTAGTCTTTTGGACCCGAGTGACAGTTTGAAGCCAATTTTGCATATATTGTTAAATATAATTTTGTTTATTACAAGCCGACTTACAAAGTTACTTGTTGGATAAAGATATATATGTAAGATAGTTTGTTTTATCCAATATGTAGAATATGAGAATATAATGAATATGATTATGTGAAGAGCATGTATGCATAAGGCATGCAAATGATAGTTTGATTTAAGTGCATAAGTATTCAGGACAACAGAGTCTTATCTATCACATTCAGGTGATCAGTTATATTCAAAGGATCTTATTCAAAAATCACAGTTGCACAAAGCAGATCATCAACTAGTTCATTCTCACAGGTGGATCAGCAAAATCCTTTAACAAGGTGGACCTAATAGTCCTTTCTTTAAATCTCTTAATCGAGTTGCATTAATTATTGTATTATACAAAATCCTTTAACAAGGTGGACCTAACAATCGTTTCTATGCTCCTAACAGGGTAGGACATTAGAAGTGGTCATTGTAAGCTCTAACAGGATAAATTTATATTGTAGTACTAAATCTTGTGGGTATCATCCCCACCCAAGTTTTACTTTCTTTTGGAAGGTTTCTGGGTAACCAAATATTATGTTATGCGTTCTGTATGATTCTTTACTGTCAAGTTATATACATGCAAACAAATAAGTTAATCTAATTATGGATTAAAAGGATTAAGTTTTATTGGTTCCTGATTCACCCCCCCTCTCAGTCACTAGGCACATTATATAATTCCAACAATTGGTATCAGAGCGATGGTTCTCTTATCAGAAGTTTAACAACTTGAGAAAATATCAGAGGATATGGGAACATACAGACTGGATAAATCCATTGAGAATTGAAAAATAGATCTTAAACTGGCCATGGATCAGATCATAATACTTAAGGTGCAACTCTCTCTTTCCCTAAAGAGAAGAAGAGAATTAGCAGTGTAGCTAAATGACAAGAACTATATAGAAGAAAGAATTGAAGAATTTTGCAAAGACAGAACCTCAGAAGAAGCTGATGTAGCCATTGAAGACTTGCTTGCAAAGAATCTCACTTTACACAAAGAAGTCAAAAATTTGAAAAGAGAACAGGAAGTTCACTCAATTAGAATGTGTGAAGTCATGGAACTAAATAACAAAGTAGAAGATGATAGAAATACAACACAAGAAGAAAAAATACTTCTAAGTACAAGATTAGGAGAAAAATAAAATGAAATCCAACACTTGTCACTTTAGCAAGCTGATTTGGTAAGTCAACTCAACAATGCAACACAAGAAGTTGTCAATCTAAGGAAAGAAAATGAAAGACTGCAAAATGATCTCAATATTGAAAAGAAAACAAATGAAATTATGATGAATTCAAAAACTAGCATGGATCAGGCAACAAAACTCAGACATCATGGACAGACTGGATTAGGTTATACTGAACAAGGTGAATCCTCATAGTAAGGAGCTCAAAGGAACAACAAACCTACATGCAATCATTGTGGTAAGATAGGGCATACATCAAATACATGTTGGAGCAATGGAAAGTCAAAATTTAATGGAAAATTCTACAATTGCAACAAACATGGACATAGAGAAAGTGAATGCAAAGAGAAACCTAAGTTTGAAGGGAAATGCTACAAATGTAACAAACAAGGTCATAAATCTTTCGAGTGCAGAACTAAGAAATGGAATCCTACTGAACAATTAGCCAAGGAAATTTTTGGTTGGGATTACAACACTTGGTATAGATGTTGTCACTATGGTGAATATGGACACATTGGTGCAAATTGTATGAAGACTCACTTCAGAAAAAGATATCCTACTAAGAGATGCTATGTGTGTAAACAAATCGGTCATCTAAGCAAGAACTGTATGAACAGAGAAAAATTTGATACTGGTTTTGAGAATGGTAAAGCCAAAGTCTCTAAAATCAAAACTCAGATGAGCAAGCAATGGGTAAGGAAATCCTCAGATAATTCAGATCAAAGCAATGAAGGATCTAATGACACCCTAAATAGTGAGATGGGTGGATCTATCATTATAGAATAGGAAAGTAAGGAGATGACTGGAACTGTGCAATACAAGCCATCCTACATCAGTTCCAGATAAGAAATATAGTCCATATCCACATATTGATGCATGAGGACATATTTTAGTTCAACCCGAGTTACTATGTTAGTTACATCTGAGTCACTCTAGCTCACCTGAGCTGAGTCAGGCAGTATTGATAATTGGAAAGTTAGTTTCACCCGAGCTTCCGAGTGAATCTTGGAGAAACACCTGAGTCATGCCAGCTACTATGTATGGAGTAACTGATATGGAGATGAAATTTGGCATTCATGTGATAGCCCACAAGATATACAACTTGAGAAAACCCAACAGTGTTGCATGCGAAGCTGTTGACCTAGCTTACAAAGTAGTAAAGAAGAATCTGGTATTCAACTTAGCAAAATTGCAACTCACTGAGTTGAGAAAGAATATGGAGAGCTTTCGGGTATCCAAAACAAATTTATGTAAGTTTTGTTCTCTTCTAATTTGCATACTCTTTTATGTTGAGAAGTTCTTTCCCTCCAAAGGAACAATAGCATGGAAGAAGGATAGACCAATTATCCATCAAATTAATGAATTCATAGCTGAGTTAGGAGATAAATTTGATAGCATTATGGATGGAT
>MU226912.1:169142-188035 GCA_018584345.1 Thuja plicata
TATACAAGCAGTAAAGCCTAGGGTTGCATGGGTACAACCCCTGCCATATGAAGTTAACAATGATGACACAAAAGATATCATAGAGGCTCTTGTGAATGAACCTGTCAATCCAAAGGCACCTTACTTTGGAACATATGAGGAAGCAAAGAGTAGGATATATTTGGAGATTGAGATTCCTAAGATATTGAAAAGAGGAAGAAAGAGACTTGATACATTCAAGAAGAAGTATGGCAAGACCTCTGACTCTCCTACCATCTCTGAGAGTAAAGAGGAAACAGTTAAAATAGAGGATACAAATAAGATAGAGGAAGTTGAATCTGAAAAGGAAGAAATTGATACTAAACCTCTACAGAAGAAGAGGAAGACAACACCTAGATAGAAAAATGAAAAAGGCACTACTCCTGTTGTCACCTTGAGGAGATCAAGGAGAAAAATTATACTAAGTGATGATGAGGATGATGATGAAGAAGATACTATGGTCTTCACTAAACTAACACCCACACTTGATCAGAAAATTAAAGACCTTAAAGAAGGAAGAGCCACGAGTTCTTTGAAGTAACTAAAGTATGCTTCTAGGTCAGAAGAAGAAAATAAGAAGATTGAGCAAGCAGTGGTGGAGAAGATGGCAAAGTGGAAATATGACCCTTCTGATTTGAAGAGTTATATGACTAAAGACTTATTTAAAGCAGTATCTATTCCCTGGAAGAATGCAGTAAAAATTGAAAGAGATATAAGGGAAGAGACATTGAAGTAGGTCATGCCTACAATGAAAGGAAAAGAAGTAAAAGATGCCTTGAGAAAATAAGAGATTAATCACACCCCTAGATTCAAGGCATTCCAAATATTGAACAAGAACATAAAAGATGTAGCTCAGCGTGCCACATTAGTGTGGAAATCAATATTTGAGATAGAAGAAGGCAATGCAAAGGAAGAAGTACCGAGTACAGACCAAACAACATAAGGATATGATGATACTCTACCCGAGGTATAGACTATTGAAGATTCCAACACAGAGTAGATTACAGTTGAGGTTATGACATCATTACCCCAATCTCCTATTCACAATATTGTACCTCTGAGAAAAGACAAGGGTACAAAATCTACATCTAAACAGACAAAGACCGAGCAACAGGCTCCTCTTACTATTGAGACATGCACACCTGAGTCACAAAAAGGCAAGGTAGACATTTCTACTGCTAATATTGATTCATTAGTAAATATTGATCCAACAATTGGTACTATAAAGGCCAATGACCTAATTGGATTGAATACTGAAGCAAAGGATGAGGTAGGTAAAGGTAAGGAAATTGTTCCTTCACCGAGTCCTAAGTCAAAGGCAATAATTACTAATGAGATAGATCTGGATAAAAAATTGTAATTTCTAATTGGGATCTATCCAACCTATCTATAGAGAAAATGGATATTTTGGGAGAACTATGGAAGAAAAGAGCCACACAGAAAAATCTCTGAAAAGAAAGACAAAGGAATAAAGTACTTGAAGATGTCAAAGGCATATTTATAGATGCATTGCAGATTGAATTCAATGAGAGTGACTCAATAATGGAACAACTTGTTGACAATTTCCACAAGTTCAACACAGATATGAATGGTCAGGAGAAGTTACTTGAGAAGGCAAAGAAGAAATTTGAGAACAAGGTTCTAGAGAACATTGCAAAGAAGATTGCAATTGACCAGGTGTCGCTTACAAAGATCATCAACACTCTAGAAACCACTGTGAAAAATGTGGTAGCACTATTTGTAAATTTGAGTGACTCCTCTAACTTTACTATGGAAATAAAGAACACGTTAGTAAATATCAATGCAGACATGAAGGAAAGTGCAAGGCAGTTAGCACTTGACCCGAGCACCAGTTCTGCTCACTTCATGAAAATAAAGTATCTTACTGATTTACAGACTAAAGTGTTGAGAGAAGAAGCAAGGACCAGAGAATCTCTTACAACAATCCAGAGCCAAATTTTACCACACATGGATGGAATGTAGAAATGCATAACACATGCTAAGACACTCATTCATGAAAAAAATTTCTCAGTTGTCGAGCTAATGATAGAGTTGTTTGCAGAACTACAAGTTGAATTGCACATCTTGAAGGTGATACAAGACAATTGGGACAACACTCTATCTCAAATTTTGAAGGTACATAGTGATTTCCTATCCTACTTCGGGATAACCCTGTAGATGTCATTTTTGGCATTCTTGTCAAAAACAAGGGGGAAAATATCATTGTA
The DNA here is from genome assembly GCA_018584345.1 of Thuja plicata. Classification (NCBI taxonomy): domain Eukaryota; kingdom Viridiplantae; phylum Streptophyta; class Pinopsida; order Cupressales; family Cupressaceae; genus Thuja; species Thuja plicata. Next base: position 171,389 of record MU226912.1, read on the forward strand.
AAAGGGGGGAAATATCATTGTAAATATCATATGTACAGTGAATATATATATTTTTGAAAAACACAAAAATAGAGTTAGTTGGACCCGAGCAGCAGAGGCAGTGTCAAAACCCGACCAATCAGTAAGGGGGAGTTCTGACATATCAGATACAAAATTTAATGATAAGTGTTTTTGTCAGTGTTGCCTGAGCATACATTGTCTCCTGAGTGTTCAACATTACCCGAGTGTTTAGCATCACTCGAGTGTTCAGCATTGCCCGAGTGACAGTTTATCACCCGAGTAGTCTTTTGGACCTGAGTGACAGTTTGAAGCTGACTTTGCATATATTGTTAAATATAATTTTGTTTATTACAAGCCAACTTACAAAGTTACTTGTTGGATAAAGATATATATGTAAGATAGTTTGTTTTATCCAATATGTAGAATATGAGAAGATAATAAATATGATTATGTGAAGAGCATGTATGCATAAGGCATGCGGATGGTAGTTTAATTTAAGTGCAGAAGTATTTAGGACAACATAGTCTTATTTATCACATTTAGGTGATTAGTTATATTCAAAGGATCTTATTCAGAAATCACAGTTGTACAGAGTAGATCATCAACTGGTTCATTCTCACAGGTGGATCAACAAAATCCTTTAACAAGGTGGACCTAACAGTCCTTTCTTTAAATCTCTTAACTGAGTTGCAATACTTATTGTATTGTACAAAATCCTTTAACAAGGTGGACCTAACAGTCCTTTCTCTGCTCCTAACAGGGAAGACCATTAGAAGTGGTCATTGTAATCTCTAACAGGATAAATTTATACTATAGTACTAAATCTTGTGGGTATCATCCCCACCCGAGTTTTAATTTCTTTTGGAAGGTTTCTGGGTAACCAAATATTGTGTTATGTGTTCTGCTTGATTCTTTACTTTCAAGTTATATGGATATAAGAAAATAAGTTAATCTGATTTTGATTAAAAGGATTAAGTTTTATTGGTTCCTGATTCACCCCCCCTCTCAGTCACTGGGCACATCATATAATTCCAACAAACACTACCATTGAACATTTTGTTGACAAATATTTGACTTGCAATACTGCATCTTTGAATAATGAAACAACCAAGTTTCATAGGCATCACCGTACCAAACAATGTATAAAAAATAAAAAGGGTAGATGTCGCTATGGTTTCTCACAACCGCCCATGAAAAAAAACTAAAATACTAGAACCATATGACAATACAAACAAAAACATTACATCCATTGTTGAAAAATCAAATTTAATTTAGAATGTTGTGACTACGAATGTTCTGTATCATTTGAAGTTTTCTTAGCAAACATGGGAATAATTGAAAATGAATGTGTTTTAGCCATTAGGTCTACATTATCTAGGCCATGAATATTCTTGAGAAGAAAATTGGCTCACATACGAACAATACATTTTCAAAACATGTGCCATATCTTTGGAAGGCAAACACAAATGCACAATTTGTTCTTAATGCATATGCAACAACAGTGTATATCTCCTCATACATGATAGAAACTAACAACTCAATAAAAAATTCCTTCAACAAAATATGCACTGACCACAAAGTGCATAATATTGATGCAATAAACATGATAACAAAGCTTGGCAATACCTTGCTCAATTTGCAAAAAATGTCTACCCAACAAGTTGTACACATTGTGCTCTCATTGCCTCTTAGCTCTAGTTCAAGAAAATGTACATTCATAGACACTTCTGGTACAAATGATCACACATTTATATTATAGAACTCAAAGAAATCAAACAATGAACCAAATGAATTGACAAATGTTTCTTGCAAAATTTTAATTGATCATTATATTGCATGACCTACAACCTTAATACATATTTGTCTTGCCAACTTTGTTTCACAATACAAACTAGAAAAAGGTAAGGCAATTCAAATAAGAAGACCACAAATTATCAGATTTATAAGGTACAATAAACACCTCAATCTTGATAATCATTACAGAGAGCAAATTTTGCTATATGTTCCATTCACCAAAGATGAAAACAATTTAAAAGAAGGGTTTGTAACATGGAAAGATGATTTTAATCACAACAAGAAAGTAATTTAATGTAACATAGCAAAATATATGTATAATGTAAATAAACTATGGGGTGATATGGAAAATATAATTAACGATGCAAATGTTGAGTCTGACATCTATGACAATGCACATGTATTACACAAAGAAAATAATGAGCAATACAATTTGGAGTCAGATTTAAATACAATGAAACACAATATCTACAAGAACCATACACAAAGGCCATTTGAAATAGGTAAACATCCACACTTATTAGACAATTCAAATTATTACAATATTCAAAGGATGTTAAACAAAGAACAACAAGCCATTGTAAAGGACATTCTAATGTGAAAAAAACAAGCTTGAACCACTTCATCTATTCTTAACAAACAGTGCTGGAATAGGAAAAACATTCACATCAAAAGCAATTTATCAGGGCCTACTTCGCATTTACAACAATGCAATTCATAGTGACCCCGACAAAAGAAAGGACCTGCTACTTGCATACACAGGAAAAGAAACATACAATATAGAAGGAACAAATTTGCACTCTGCACTCCTTATACCATTCAACAAATCCATTTCCACTCCATTGAACTTAAAAAGATTGGAAGTCTTGACAAAATAATACCAACAATTGCAGATAGTGCTTATAGATGAGATATGTTTGGTTGGGGCAACACTATTACACTGCGTAGACAAAAGATTGCGTGAAATTATGTAAACACCTACCAACCATTTTGGTGGTCTAGACATTATTTTCTGTGGTGAATTCTACCAAGCTAAACCTATACATGACTATCTAGTGTTTCAAAATCCAAAAATAGATACCGAACTTCTAACAAACAATTTTGGCAAGAACACGTCAAATGTTATAGCTTACAAATAAAAATGAGATAAAACAATGAAATATTTATTTCCATTCTTAATAGGATGTGTACAACATCCCAAACAGACAATGACATAGCATACTTGAACACCAAATGCCTATGCCCTCCATCTATAGACCCATTATTCCCATTTCATTTTTACAAGAGAAAAGATGTAAGTTCACACAATGAAAAGATATTGTATGCTCTTCCTGGAAAACTAATCACAATGAATTTGATTGATGAACATGACAACTCATCCAATATAGAACATCTGAACAAAGAAAATCCAGGTCTAATAGATAAAATTATGCTCAAAATTGACATACTGGTTGAGATCTATAGATCAAACTATGATATTCAAGATGTCCTATTCAACGGATCAGATGGTAGATTCAAAGCACACACCGTAAATGGAGACATAGACATTTTATGGATTCACTTCAATGATGAAAATATTGGAAAATGCCAAGCCGCAAAAATTGCAAATCTGAACCAAACATAAATTAACAATGGATGGGTGCCAATTCTATGATTTGTAAGACCAATTCAAAGGAACCCCATGAAAAAAAAGACTATCAGGAGAAGTTTCCAAAACAATTGGCATGTGCTAGAAAAATACATAGACCACAAGGCCTAACAATGCATGGTGTTTCATTTGACCCATCACGCGTCTTTCAACATGGGTTAACAATCACAACAGTTTCTTGCACACCGAACATTGAATCATTGTTCTTGTTGAGTCCTCTAACAACTAAAAATTTTAGAGTCAAACCCACAATAATTGCATAGATGACATGCCTTCAAACAAATGCTACTTGGAGTTTGCAAAATTAAATTGATTAGAAAAGCTGAAAAATGTGTATACCATATCTAGCTTAAACACTCATCATTTCCAATCTCACAAACAAGACATCTTGCATGACAAAAACTTAATGTCATCAAATATTATTTGCCTCCAAGAGACTCACTTGGAAACATCGATGACAAGCAATGCATTGCCAAATTATAAATTTTTTGCAACAAATTATGTTCATGGTATAATGACTTGCACTAAAAAACACATTCAAGTATCGCATCAAAGATCCCTAATGCATGAAAATGTCAAAGCAATTTTGATTTCTTTGATTTTTACCGGCAAAACACTCTACATTTGTAATATCTATGTGAGCCCAATTGCTACAATTACAAATGCATACACATTGTTGATAAGACAATGCCATTTTCTATCCTTTGAAACTCTTGTTTACATTGTAGGTGACTTTAATGTTGATATGTTTCAATCCTCGAACAAAACAAAAATGATTAAAGACAATATGCAAAAGCACAACTTGCATTTGTTACTAGAAAAACCAAACCCTTTGTCAAAAGTTGTTATTGATAATTTTTGGATAAATAATCATGCACACACAAGTATTGTTTGTAGATCAGAGTCATACTAGACTGGTCACAATATAATTATAACACATATCAATGCAACTCTATAGTAATTATTGATGACATGTAACTGATTGAATGTTTGAATATGTTAAGTTGATGATCATGCAAGACATTAAATCAGTTAATGGATTGTATTGTCATTGTTGTCAACTTGATATAATCTGTATGGTCATGGATATACTGCTAAAGACTTCAAAGAACCAATGAATCAAAGGCTATGCTATCAGTAATGCATAAAAGTTAAGTATTCACAAAGTGACTATATACACCGATGGAGTGCACACTGACAGACAAAGTAAACCAAAAGAGCAAAGTCACAGTGTTACCCGACGAGAAAAGCCACAGTGTTACCCGATGAGAAAAAGCACAGTGTAACATGACAGACATAATTATAGTGTTGCCTAACGGACGGAGATCCCAAAGACAATTGAAGTCACACTGACGGAATAGTCAGTTGTCACCGATGACTAACTGAAGTATTGACCGACATAACATAGAGTTCAGAAAAGACAAAATGCTTAGCTGTCAAGAGCTAAATATAGACTTAACTGGTACTTATCATTATTTTAATTGACAGGATAAAGCCGGAGATAAGTAAAGGATTTAAAGCTGATTTGTCCAGTTGGAAAAAAGATCTCTACGAGATAAAACTAGAGTTTTTCTTTAAATCTAAGTGGCTAGAATTGTGGATCACACCAAGATCAAGAAAGCCAAGAAATGGTGAAATCATGTCTATTTAAGAGACAAGCTTATTCAAATATGAATAAAGGGAGTGACAAGAGAATAAATGATGAAAAGATTTTGAAGGAGAAGAAAGTCTTCATTTAGACCTGATCAAACAAGCTGAGGAAAGAGCTAAATTCTACAGACACCGACAAACAGTGATACAACATCACAAAGCAGAAGAGTGTGGATCAAAGGTATTGAATTGATTATATTGATCAGAGAGGTAATGCACTTACAATAGATATGAAAATATGCAATTCAAGTTGTATGTGTGAATAGATCAATTTACTATTTCAGTTTAACCATTGAAGCATCAAGTCTCCTAACAGAGCAGGACTTAAAAGTCTTTTCTAATTGAGATACATCCCAAGGAGTATCAAAAAGTTTGATCATGCAAAGTAGCATTAGATATGCCCGATACCCATTGACAGGCCAAGTGAGTGTTTGATCAAGGATGGTAGCATTAGATGCCAGATACTAAGTGACAAACTATTCATTTAAATCCTCTAACAAGGTCACACCTAACAGTGTGTTTGTAACCTTTAACAAGGTTGGCTCTTCACCGAGCTCACTTTAGAAGAGTGAAAATTTGGTGTACCGGTCCCAGTGGTTTTTCCCTTAACAGGGTTTCCACGTTAAAAATCCATGTGTTATGTGTTTATGAGTCATTGCTTTATTGTTTTTGCATTTCACATAAGTAATATGGATTGATCGGTATACACTAGTTATTTATTGTGTTTTGGTAAATAGAAAGAATGCTTATCGATAAACATACAGTAGAAGGTTTTTCAAAGCATTCTAACAAGTAGCAATCTGATATAAATATTTGGAGGCATTCATCTTACAGGACTAAAGATAACTAGAGGTATAATTCTATGGTACTAAGTTTTAAGGGTTCATTATTGGATATTTTTGAGGCCACTAATCACCCCCCCTCTCAGTTATTACTAACAATTGGTATTAGAGCTTATGTGCTTAGAAGGGGAGTTTAACAACTCAAGCAAAAGATCATAAGATGAACAGATGAGATGTGCCCAAGTTGAATAAAGACAACTTTGAATCATGGAAAAGTAGAATAAGACTCCACCTATCAGGTATTGGAAATGATATTGTTCAATACTTAGATACTAAATATGTGCTGCCTACATGACCTCATACTCTTGAGCAATTAATATTCAAGCATGAACATAACTGCATGATGATAGAACTTACATCATCACTCTCTGATGGTGAGTTTGAAGATGTCAAAACCTGCACCTTTGCAAAGAAAATATGGGATAAGTTATAGCTGGTACATGGAGGAGATGGCAATGTAATAGGAGCAAAGGCTGAAAGCCTAAGAGGGAGGTTTGATGACCTAAGGATGAAAGAAGGAGAAAAAATTACTCAGTACAACACAAGAATCAAAGAGGTAGTCAATGCTATCCGAGGAGTTGGAGGTGTACTAGAAGAAGATACAGTGGTAAGTAACATTCTAAGAACCTTTCTACCTACTTATGCTATTAGAGTATCTGCCATACAAGAAATGAGAGCAGTAGAAAATAACAATGTTACTCTAGATAGTTTGATTGGAAGATTGATTTCATTCGAGATGAATAACTTTGATAATAGTGTCTTACCAAACATAGAGTCTGCATTCAAATCTTCTTTGAGAATAAGTAAATCAAGTCATAAACACACCATGAGAAAAGATAGTGAAAGTGAAAGTGAAGAAGAAGATCTTGATGAAATTGAAGCATTTATGGCTATAATAATGTAGAGAGGAAAAGGTAAATACAAAGGTATATTACCACTTGTATGTTTTAATTGTAAAGAGATTGGACACTTTGCTGCAAGATGTCCTAATAGAAGAAAAGATTACATAAGTAATGACAGAACATTTGAAAAGAAGTATGACAGAGGTGATTACATAAGCAATTGACAATCAGAAAGAAGAGATACCCAAGACTACAAGGACAAAGAAAAGAAGGCCAGTTACCTAGCTACATGCAAAAATGATGACACTGACACCGAATCACAAGAAGACATCGAGATGGTATTTGTAGCCATGAAGGATAATTCAGATGAAGATGAAGAAAGGTATGTACAAACTGCACTCATATCTAAAGTTAGTAAAAATTATGTCTGGATCATAGATAGTGGCTGCACTCACCATATGATAGGTGATAAGCAAAAGTTTGAGACTTTTGAATACTATAATGGTGGTTTAGTAAGAATGGGTAATGACACACCTTGTCCAGTTCAAGGTAAAGGAACCATAATGTTGAATAACCTGATTAAATGTGAAAATGCTTACTGGGTTAGAGGAATGAATTATAATTTGTTAAGTGTTTCTCAGTTGAACAATCTAGGTCACAGAGTAGCATTTGAAAATAAGAAGGCAAAAATATTCAATGAATCAGGAAGGTTGATCGGTACCGGTGAGCAGACAAAAGGTAACTTATTCTATCTGAATGATACTGACACCACTTGTTTGATGGCTAGAAACAAAGACATATGGTTGTGGCACAAAATATTGTGTCATGTGAACTTTGACAACATGATAAAGAGAAGCAAAAAGAGAAATGTTAGAGGCTTACCGACGAAGACTAAGATAGACAATATCATGTACACAAATTATCAAAAAGGTAAGATGACTAAGTATAGTTTTAAAAGCAAAACCCATACATTTGATTCAATTCTAGAATTAGTCCATACAGATCTACGTGGACCCATGAGGACAAAGAGCTACTATGGAGGTAGGTATCTTATTATCTTTGTTGATGATTTTTCTAGAATGATGATAGTCATTTTTTTAAAAGAGAAATCAGAAGCATTTAAGATGTTTAAATGGTACAAAGCAATGGTAGAAAAAAAAAAGTGAAAAGAAATTGAAATGCTTAAGGTTAGATAGAGGAGGGGGATTTATTTCAAATGAATTCACTGACTTTTGCAATGAGCATGGAATCAAAAGACAGGTCTATGCACCAAGAACACCACAACAAAATGGAATTGCTGAAAGAAGGAACATATCCATTGTTGATTGTGCAAGGACACTGATGATAGAGAAAGGCATCACCCAAATCTTCTAGAGGGAAGCTGTCAGTACTACTGTTTACACATTAAACAGAGTACAATTAAATAAAGACACCAAGAAGACACCCTATGAGCTATGGAATGGTCACACACCCAATGTAAGTTACTTCAAGATCTTTGGTAGTCAATGTTATATTTTAAAGGATGATAGAAAAGGAAAACTTGACTGCAAAAGTGACGAAGGTATCTTTCTAGGGTATTCCACCAAGAGAAAGGCTTATAAATGTCTCAATAAAGCCTCTAACAAAATTGTTGAAAGTGCAAATGTAAAGATAGATGAATTTTCAAAGAAGAATGAAAAGGAAAGCACAAAAGAACCAGAGGACTAAAACAAGTTTGATTACAATGAAGAACCTAACACTCTACCCGACTAACAGTGTATAGCTCCCGAGCAACAGATTATTGCACCCAAGCATCAGGCTGTAAATACCAAAAATTAGGACATTGCTCAAAATGATGTGCCAAGTGATGAAGATCAGAATGAAGGAAAAAATGATGATCAAGATAATAGACAAAGAATTGAACCTATACTTTCCAGATATGTCAAAAGGAACCATCCACAGAACTAGATCATAGGATACAAGAAGGATGGTATGAGAACTAGAAGTAAGTCTCCAAACACAAGATGTCTAATTTGTGATTTTGAGCCGAAATCTGTCAATGCTACACTTGATAATAAAGAATGGATTAGTGCTATGAATGAAGAAATTGAGAAGATTGAGAAAAACAACACATGGACACTTGTACCAAGACCAGATGACAAGAATGTCATCGATACAAAATGGATATTTTGGAATAAGCTGAATGAGAATGGAGAAGTAACCAGAAATAAAGCAAGACTAGTATGCAAGGGGTATGCACAAGAAGAAGGGATTGACTATGGAGAAACCTTTTCACCCATTGCTAGGATAGAAGGAGTGAGAATATTACTTTCTTATGCTGCATTTAAAGGATTCAAGGTATACCAGATGGATGTCAAGTCTGCATTCCTAAATGGAATACTTGAGGAAGAGGTATAGATTGAGCAACCAAAAGGGTTTGTTGATCCAGATAAGAGAAACATGGTATGAAGACTACACAAAGCCTTGTATGGATTGAAACAAGTACCTAGAGCCTAGTATGAAAGACTTCATTTCTATCTCATAAGTATTGCATTTGTAAGGACTAGTGAAAATAGTAATCTCTATTTGAAGGAAGATACTGATGCTAACATTTTGATTGTTGAAATATTTGTTGATGACATCATATTCAGAGGCAATGATATGCTATGCAAATCATTTGCAAATGAAATGAGCAAAGAGTTTGAGATGTCTATGTTTGGAAAGATCAAGTTCTTTCTTAGTCTGTAGATCATGCAACAAGATGAAGACATTTTAATTACACAATCCAAATACATCAAGGAAGTGCTGAAAACATTCAAGATGGAAGATTCCAAGCTAGTTGGAACACCGATGACAACTAGATGCAAGATGACAAAGGATGACAAGTTAACTGAGGTAAAACAGACTTTGTATAGATCAATGATTGGAAAATACATGTATGTTGTACATAATAGACCAGATATTGCACATGCAGTAGGAATAGTTGCAAGATTTTTTGCTAATCCCAGGGAATCACATATGATTATTGTGAAAAGAATCCTAAGATATCTAAAGAATACTGAGGACTATGGATTATGGTATAGAAGAGAAGGAAAATTTAAACTTAAGGTCTTTACCGACATTGATTGGGCTGGAAACATCGATGATTGGAAGAGCACAACTGGAGGAGCATTATTTATGGGTGACAAACTTGTCACATGGATCAACAAGAAGCAAGGATGCATCTCTCAGTCTACTACAGAAGCAGAGTATGTTGTTGCTGCTGCAAATTGCTCAAGTATTGCATGGATCAAAAAGTTACTGGAAGGTATGCATATGAAAATTCTTGAACTAGTAATTATCTATTGTGATAATACCAGTGCAATTAACATTTCTAAGAATCTAGTCATGCATGCTAAGACAAAGCATTTTTCTATTAAGTATCATTATTTGAGAGAACAAGTTCAAGAAAAGGAGGTAATACTTGAGTATGTGCAATAAAAGGAATAATTAGCTAATATCTTCACCAAGACACTGCCCAAGGATGCATTTGAGTACTTGAGAAAGAGACTAGGGGTCAGACCCTTGTCTACTAGTCAATAAGGTGACTAGAAGGCTGCATCAGCCTACATATTATCATAATATCATTCATGTTTATGCAAGAAAAGAGATGGAATTCAAAGATACATCTATACACAACAAGGTATTTATCTACAACAAGCACCATAGTTGTTATATTGCTGATTAATTAGAAAATTCAAGGAATATATTATGCAAAGAGATGGAACATGATAAATAAAGGAGAAGTATTTTTTTTGGCATTGTTGTCAAAGGGAGAGAAATATCTCATTATCATACAGATACAAGGAGAGATAATCAATATTCTAAGGGAGAGAAATTGATTATACATGAAATATCCATCTAAGGGAGAGAAGCAACAAAGGGAGAGAGTTCAGACAAAGAGGAAAGAATGTTGTCAAAGGAAAAAGAGATTATCAAGTAGAGGAACAGTCAAGGTAGACTCACATATCAGAATACAGAAATTAGATGATACATCTATCCAGAGAAGGGGAGATTAAAGACAACCACTCTGCATGAAACAAATCTAAGCTATTTGAGCTTACCGAAAGCCAGACATTTGTAATAGTTACATTAGGAAATCTTGATGAAACTGTATATTTCATATTATATTAGTGATAGTATAGTATGATAATGTAGTATGTTGCCATCAATGCCAAAGGGAGAGATTGATGACATGTAACTGATTGAATGTTTGAATATGTTAAGTTGATGATCATACAAGATATTAAATCAGTTAATGAATTGTATTTTCATTGATGTCAACTTGATATAATATATATGGTCATGGATATACTGCCAAAGACTTCAAAGAACCAATGAATCAAAGGCTATGCTATCAGTAATGCATAAAATTTAAGTATTTACAAAGTGACTATATACACCGACAAAGTGCACACCGATGGGTAGAGTAAACCAAAAGAGCAAAGTCACAGTGTTACCCGATGAGCAAAAAAACAACATTATCGATGAGCAAAGTCATAGTATTACCCGACGAGCAAAGTCACAGTGTTACTCGATGAGCAAAAGCATAGTGTAACCCGACGAATAAAATTACAATGTTTCCCGACAGACGGAGATCCCGAAGACAACTGAAGTCACACTGGAAAAATAGTCAGTTGTCACCGATGACTAACTGAAGTATTGTTTGAAAAAATAGAGAGTTCAGAAATGACAAAATGCTTAGCTGTCAAGAGCTAAATATAGACTTAACTGGTACTCATCATTGTTTTAATCGACATGATAAAGTTAGAGATAAGTAAAGGATTTAAAGCTGATTTGTCCAGTTGGAAAGAAGATCTCTATGAGATAAAACTAGAGTTTTTATTTAAATCTAAGTGGCTAGAATTGTGGATCATGCCAAGATCAAGAAAGCCAAGAAATGGTGAAATCATGTCTATTTAAGAGATAAGCTTATTCAAATATGAATAAGGGGAGTGACAAGAGAATAGATGCTGAAGAGATTCTGAAGGAAAAGAAAGTCTTCATTTAGACCTGATCAAACAAGCTGAGGAAAGAGCTAAATTTTGTAGACACCGACGAACAGTGATACAACATCATAGAGAAAAACATTGTGGAACAAAGGTATTGAATTGATTATATTGATCAGAGAGGTAATGCACTTATAATAGATATGAAAATCTGCAATTCAAGTTGTATGTGTGAATAGATCAATTTACTATTTCAGTTTAACCATTGAAGCATCAAGTCTCTTAACAGAGCAGGACTTAAAAGTCTTTTCTAATTGAGATACATCCCAAGGAGTATCAAAAAGTTTGATCATGCAAAGTAGCATTGGATATTCTCGATACCTATTGACAAGCTAAGTGAGTGTTTGATCCAGGATGGTAGCATTAGATGCAAGATACTAAGTGACAAAATATTCACTTAAATCCTCTAACAAGGTCACACCTAACAGTGTATTTGTAACCTTTAACAGGGTTGGTTCTTCACTGAGCTCACTTCAGAAGAGTAAAAATTTGGGGTACCGATCCCAGTGGTTTTTCCCTTAACAGGGTTTCAATGTTAAAAATCCATGTGTTATGTGTTTATGAGTCATTGCTTTATTGTTTTTGCATTTCACATAAGTAATCTGGATTGATCGATATACACTAGTTATTTACTGTGTTTCGGTAAATAGAAAGACTACTTATCGGTAAACATACAGTAGAAGTTTTTTCAAAGCATTCCGACAAGTAGAAATTTGATATAAATATTTGGAGGCATTCATCTTACAGGACTAAAGATAACTAGAGGTATATTCTGTGGTACTAAGTTTTAAGGGTTCATTATTGGAAATTTTTGAGGCCACTGATTCACCCCCCCTCTCAGTTATTACTAAAAATTATATGACTCTTTGAAAAGGTGATTATGTAGACTACAATGATTAAACCAATTCTAGTGTTCTAACATAGTGTAATTATGCACTTGCACTGTACTTGTGCAATATATTGTTAGATCAAAATTCATTGCTCAATTAATATGGAAAAAGAGAGTAAAAGTTTTTTTTTGTAGGTGTCTTTTTATAATAGATCATAGTCAAAACACATCATCTGATTTGGTGTCTACCAAAGCACTAGCCCAGACTCACAAAAGGTAAGCAATTTATGATACTCAAACTTTTTCCACTAAATTAAGAAATAAATATGTTGCATTTAACCTTTTTCCCTTGAAAGTGAAAAGTTATGAATAAAAATTCTAATACAATGTGAAATGCATTAAAATAAACTAAGTACACATGCATATGTTCTTTGTTGCAGATCTTCTGACAATATTCAAACCAGTGAACTAGACTGTACTACTCCAATGCTTCTACGCGAACATGATTCCAAAAAACATTTATAAGGAATATTGCAAGATAACACAAATATTGAAGTGCGTGCTAAATATTTGACATGTACATGACATAAAAATTTGATTTGTTATATGTTGCAGACATTTACAAAGTACTCAATTAAAAGAGACATCATCTTACAAATTGAGCACATAAATCAAACAAAACAAACGAAGGTATGTTTCTAATACTACTTTCTATTGGTGTTCCTTTCAACCTTTGATTTTTTAAACCATCATATGTACACAATTAATATAACAGTTGTTTAAAAAAACCACTTTCATACTTAAAAATTTAGATCAAAGACAGTTTACATTACTCCACGAATAACCATATTTAATGCTCTCATTTTGTAGAGTTCTTGAAGAAATTCACATCGCTCTCGAAGACCCTATTACTCCAATCCTTCTATCTAAAGAGTAAAAAAAAAATGGTAAGACATGTCAATAATGGTACATATATTCAAAGACAATGCAGATTTTGAATAGTTATCTCACTCCATATTTGGTTTCTTTACCTTATACAACCAATCAAAAAGTGCTGAATCGAAGAACACATCATCTCATAAATAAAATATAGAGGTCAACCAAACCAAACAAAGGTACTGCTTGAAAAACTAATATCCAACAACATACTTGCTTGATCTTTCTCTTATTCTAGACTAAATTACATGTTCCATTGTTAATTACTTTGTGAAAAGACATTACTTCTTCAAAATAAACTATGCAATTTCAATTGTCAGGTTGACATTACTATCAGCACACCCTAGTACAATTCTTGAAATTTGCACACAATGTATTGGGTCTATATTTGAAGCAAATGTGCTTGTTGTATATGGCCCTGCCTCTATGAAGTACAACAATGTGCAAAACAAAACCAAAATTGTTCATGTCGACCTCCTCGATTGCAATGGGAAAATGACCATAATAGTTAACATAAGCAATAATTTGATAACCAATTACTTGCCACAGATGTCAGTTGGTTCCAAAATATTCATAACCAATTTCATCATAAAAAAAAAACACAATATGACAGAGGTAATGTAGATTGTTGCCTTGTCCTCACTCCTCAAACCATCCTTGAAACAATGCCAGTCATTTGAAAAAAAAAAGATTAACTCCAGACATGACAATCTCTCAAATAATAAAAGTAGACTACAATTATTCAATTGGTTCTTTGGGAGCAATTGGTACATGTTACCATATGAACAAAAATAATTTTGAGGTGCACATTTGTAGGATTTGATAACCATCAAATCTTCCCAAGAAACCTGCATGCAAACACTGCTACAAGAAAGAAGACAGAAGAGAGAAAGCTAAGGCGGCCAATAGGCCAGAGACTGCAAAAGCATGTTGACAGAAATAATGTTCTATATTCAACAGTGAAAATGAAATACAATCTCCTTAAGAATTACAAAGCGGTGAATCCTTATAAAGGATACCGAAGCCCTAAAAAGGAAACTCTCAAAAAATAGAAAGTTGCCTAAGTATAACTTAAGCACAAAAGAGTAATTACTAAATTACTCTAACACCCCCCCTTAAGTGTAACTTAGGGAGAAGCAAAACTGCTAAACTACTGCCAAAAGTAGGAAAGAAGGGTCCCGACAACTAGGCCTGATCAGGTACCCAAAACATAAAGCAAACTAGATGAAGAAAACCTTCAATCTAGAGAAAAAGGTGTCCCAAAGAAAGGAACAAGAATAGAGTAAGAAGCATCTCCGAAGCATGTCTGAAAACTCTGTCAGAAGATACTGCTAGAACCCCCACTGAAGTGCATGACCAGGTAGAGAAGACAAATTTCTGAAGAGCTGATCAATCAAACCAGGAAGCAATAGAACCAACAGGTGAACCCCCCCATAATGCTGAACTGGGAGAGGTGACAGGAACACTGAAATGCAGTACCAGAAACAGCTACAAAAGAAGAACCAGGAACACCAATAGTGCAACAGAAGCACACACATAGGATAAAGGGCGGTGTCACAGACACACTACATGGGCTAATGTCATGGAAGGTATGCTCACTTGACAAAGGTGGAAGCGCCTAAAGCGGCAAATGCATCATAACCCCCCATGGCACTTTATAACACAGTGCGAGTACAAAAACTGAACAAGGTGCACAAGATCCAAGAAATGCAGAAGAAGGCACTTTATCTCAGTGTGTTTATAGAACAAATGCATTAGAATGAGCATGCAAGCTCAGAAGTCAGAAAGAAGAGTGAGCTATGAACTCAGAAGAAGAGATCCCAGGACCTGTAGAACCAAGCACTCCACCAAAGGGCATAAACTGCCAAACGAAGATGAGTGAAAACCCAAAGTAGAATCTAGAAAAATAACCTCTGCCACTAAATAGCACACAGAAATAGCTTTCTGACGATATCTCATTTGCCGAAAAAGGAGTTCGGATGAGCCAGATATGACTCCCGGAAGACAAAAAGAGACATCAGACTTCAACAGCAAAAATTGCTGTCGAAATGGTGGAACCAAAAACCCTAACCTCCACCATCGGAAAGTACTCAAAAAGAGCTTTCTGACGATATATGGAAGTTAGAAAAATACCCCAGTATGCTCCCTATAAAGAGAAAAAAGCCCAGTACCCCCAAAATGCCCTAAAAAGCATAAAACAGAGCCCCAAGGGCTAAAAAATTTGGGCCCCCGGGCGCATGGCACGTGCCGGGGGCTTAACCCTCGCCCACGGTCCATCATAGGACCGGCCGCTTAGTATTAAGGCCCGCGAGGGCTGAGCCAGACGCGCCGCCTGGGGCGGCGGCGGAGCTGAGCGTCGGGCGAGCTGGGCCGCGGGGGCGGCGGGAGGCGAGGCGGCGCGGGCTGCTGGGCGGAGGGCGCCGGGGAGCAGGGCGGCGCGGGTCGCAGGAGGGCGGCGGTGCAGAGGCGGCGGAGGGCCGGAGGCGGTGGAGGGATGCCGCGCAGGGACCAGAGGCGGAGGCCGATGGGCGGCGGAGCGCTGCAGAGGCGGCGTGGCGGGGCCCAGAGCTGCGCGCGGGCGGCCCAATTCAAATAACACTGCACGTGTTATTAAAAACACAAAAAACATTAAAAAACTAACATTTTTAAATATTTTTTCTCGAAACCCGTGTCCGTACAGCCCTCAGAAGGCCAAAAAAATTCGCTTGATGCCCCGGTGTCCAAAATGGACAAGCTTTATATGGATTCTAGGGTTTTTGGGCCTTCTGGACGCAATGGAAGTGTCCATTTGGGCCCAAAATGCCTCCAAAAATAGAGACCCCCCAGAACCACTAAAAAAAACTAAAAAAGCTTTTGAAACCCTCTGTGCTTCAATAAAACAGGAACAACGAACAACAGATCAGCTCTGATACCATGTAGGATTTGATAACCATCAAATCTTCCCAAGAAACTTGCATGCAAACACTGCTACAAGAAAGAAGACAGAAGAGAGAAAGCTAAGGCGGCCAATAGGCCAGAGACTGCAAAAGCATGTTGACAGAAATAATGTTCTATATTCAACAGTGAAAATGAAATACAA
>MU226912.1:188085-207666 GCA_018584345.1 Thuja plicata
CTGCAAAAGCATGTTGACAGAAATAATGTTCTATATTCAACAGTGAAAATGAAATACAATCTCCTTAAGAATTACAAAGCGGTGAATCCTTATAAAGGATACCGAAGCCCTAAAAAGGAAACTCTCAGAAAATAGAAAGTTTCCTAAGTATAACTTAAGCACAAAAGAGTAATTACTAAATTACTCTAACAACATTAAGGATGAAGACCTTCAGCAAGACATGGCAACTATATATTTCTAACTATTGACTATTTCTTCTCATTTACTTAATTGATTATCATAATCTAACATATATTGGCAATTTATTTTTCACAGGTAGCTATTCTCATTAGCAATACAAACTTGTGTGCAAAACTACAAAATATGTTCTCCACAATAGACACGCCATTGTTGTTGTTTAAAAATGTTGTCCGAAATGAACCAAAAGGAATAAATTCCTTCCACATTTCAACCTCCACTTTTGTTGATGAGTTGAACGATGAATGCACTAAAGCTCACCTTCAAACTCTTTCAAGATGCAACATTCAGGCAAGAGTAAAAAAAACCTCGCCAAAATAATTGTAGAGTTTAGTGCAAAGTTACAGATATATATTTATATTACATTACTAAAAACTTATCCAAGTTCACTTTTGTAGGTTGTGGGCACACTAAAGGTAAAAAATGCCCACTTTCCTCCATTTGAAGCTTTATGTAAAATGTGCCAGCGCACGATGCCTCTGGACAAATTTATGAACAAAGATCATGCCAACTACATCCATTGCAAAAGCCCCACCCAACTCTTGTATCGACTAAATCTACAATGCATGCTTCAAAGACATGAGGAAAACCTTGACTATTCCTTAAATGGGGAGTTGTTGAAAGAAGTCTTTCCAAACCTTACATAGATCACATATGAACATTATGACAAAAACATTTCACAAGCCGTCTTCCTATTACGAACATTCCAACTGCATGGAAAGTTTACACTGTCTGTAAACAATATCATTATTAACATTCTAAAGCAGTGACATGATCAAATTTTTTTGGCAGTTACAATATAAAAAATTACACTACAATACATATTTAGGTTGTTTTTTTTTTTTTGGCTACACTATGTAAGTAGTATATAAGCTTCTTTGAAGCCAAATTTTGTTTGTCAAACACAAACACTCTACTAACTCTACCTTTTTCAGTTAGTCTTTCTTTCAAAAAAATGAACAATATATTTTTGGCTTGTTAGTCATTTTATGTTCAAAAGCTCTTCATAGCACTCCAATTGACAAGGGAAATTTTTCTTGATGTTATGCACACATTGCACTATTGTTCGTATCTGCCATAACAACTATCTATGTTTTTTCAACCAGCTAAAAACTTCCGTCCAATCACCCATATAAACTATATTTCCCTTCCTTTTTTAATTATGTGATTGTTCATTTTCATTCGAGTTGGAATTTTCCTTTTTCTAAGTTACTTCCCCTGTTGAAACTTTAGTATTAAAGAAACCAGAAGAAGTGATAATTATTTTAACAAAAAGTAGTCACAATGTCAAAGGGATGTAGCTAGGAATCTAAATAGGAACAATACTTATTTTACATTGAATAAGACATAGTTACAAATTTTGAAAATTAACCTTTCCACTACCAGTGAAACTACTACATGTTCTATAATGTTGCTTATTATGGGTATCAACCCTTTCGACAGGTCTACCGAAAGCCTTCAGAAAGATCAAAGGATAGGCAGTTGAATCCTACAAACTGCAAACACATTTTAAAAATAGATGTCTACAAAGATCTAAACTTGGAATAGGGTATCCATGTTACTATACCCATTTGATTTTGATTGCATAAATTTTAAAATATCTAAAATGCTATGCTATTCTCCAACAAACTGACTAAAGGTTAATAAATTCTGAGACTGGTTGAAGGTTAATAAATTCTGCCTATATTTAAGAGGAATAATTGCAAGACACATCTACTAGATTGAAATTAATTTAGATACACATTCACCTATCCAGTCAACTCCCATTAATTTGGCAACAAACAAATATCTTTGGTAGCCCCTATCATCTTTGGCAGAATTGTGCACTGAAGACATGATCCAAATTGTCCAAATATCCATAGCTGATTTGAAATGGTTAATAATTTTTGGAACAATGTTTTTATAGCTTACCATGTTTTTTAACTTTCTCCTTTGTACTCTCTTGGTCTGCACTTGGACGCTTCAACTCCCAAAACATTCAATCAAGAAGAAATCCATTTTCTAGAAAGGGTGTACAAATACACCTCAAATGGAATGAGCAGAGTGCAAATAGTACAAGTCTTTGAAAATATGGGGTTCCAAACGCTTTTACTTCCTTAGATCTCATAGAGAGTACTATTTAATCCTTTTATTGTTTCATTTTCTCAAAGGAATGAAATTGCTTGATGGTTTTGGCTGCAACCAAACCTGTCAAGTTAACTAACTTCTATGACTGCCCTTTTGGCCTCAGGTGTTTGTGTCACAGCTGAACCACTTTGAATTTATGTGATGCTTGTTTGATTGATAAAACCATTAACATAGTTATTGTCATATCTTTAATTAATGCTTGTATGTTGTGTGTAAAGTCCGATCCTTGTTGCAATTGGCTTGCTAGAAGTGTTGAAAATGTTGATTAAAAAAAAATTACACAGTTACAAATCTCTATCAATCAATAATATGAAGTGTGGTATTATCATGCCTCTAATTCATGCCAATGTTGAACTCTTTCTTTACCATGCCTTTCTTTACACTTAACTTGAGACACTTTCAACCTATCCTGCAGTTGGAGGTGAACTGGTCTTATATTTGTAATGCATTTTCCATCTTGGAAGATTTATGAATCCACTCTTCCTTCTTTTTTACTTCGTAGCTATATTTTCACACTATCAATACTTGAGTTTTATTTGTTGGTTTATAAACATTTTATTAAACTCAATAGCCTAAATTTGAATGGTTAATAGGCTGCAATTTGATTCTTAAGGCTTTGGTCTCTTTCTTTGGCAGGGGCATGACATTCCATTCTTCCCAAGATTGCTTATCCTCAAGCAATGATCATGTTCAAGATGATCTTCAAAAAAAAAATATTGGTCTTTGAAACTTCTATTTATCACACAATTCACTTCCACTGCGTTACTATGTTATTATTTCATGTTTACAAATTTGATCCTGGGAAGGTTTTTGTCTATACCCAAGGTATTGGAAATTGACAAATTTTGAAATCCTAAAACAAGTTTTCTCTCATCATCTAAAAGACATTAATTAATAGAAAATTAATCCAAGAATCAACTTCTCTTTTGACATTACTTGATTTTGCAAAGGACCGATTTGGTTGAAAGCATGGTTATCTCTGTGTTAAGGTAAGGGCAACCTTGACACATGTTAATATGAGGATTCAAAGAATGACATATACCTGTGGTCTGAGATGTTATTTATTAGAAAGGTTTAGAGATGAATGTAACTACTAATTTTTTAATTGGCTTACAAGTATATATGCTTTGTGGATTCCTCCCAAGACTTCTCATACTCCCTTTGTAATCTTGCTCATGTATTTCTCTTTGATTCTTCTCATTGGTCTTCTTTATTCCACATACACTCTTATGATTTCTTCATTTAATTTTTTTCTTGAATGAAGAATATATTTCTACTTTATATCTCCTTAGATCTTGTATTTCTGCTGGTAATTCTTCTTTGAATCGAATGATATATCATTGTATTATTATTGCTGTTATTTTCCCTGATTTTTCATTCTGTAAAATCTACTCTTCATCCACTTCGATTTTGAATTATATTTCATTTAAGAAACACCATCAATTTTTTTTTTCAAGTCTTCATATACTTATTTGAAATGTGGATGTATCTCTTACAATGATTTGTTTTCCTTATCTTTGCATATGAATATCTGTAGACATGATATTTTATTGTTTTATCCTCACTACATTTACAAGTCTTCTTGCTTTGGACTTTAATCAAATTTATTACTTGCTCCAAAAAAATTGTCATCTCACCTGCATTAACCATCTTAAAGGAGACAAACTTTCACAAAAAGATGAATTTTTAGATAGAGACATCTCTATAAGGGAGAATTGGCCTTTTTAATTGAGGTGCCTCATGTTTATTAATGTGGTATTATAATATGAGGGAGTTGGCCCTAATTATTATTCGTAATGAATTTAAACTCCCCTAAATGATACGACTACACCAAGATAGTTGGCTTTCAAGCAATGTTATTCCTCTCCATTGAGTCGGTCCGTAATAACATTATTTAATATTGATTTAATTTTGCTCATATAAAAATAAAGAATGTGGATGGAAATTCAGCGCTGCCTTCACATCACAATGTAATTTGTTCTTAAATCACACTTTTCATTCCATGATAAAAAAATACTTTGATTGAAAATACAAATATGATTTTTACTAAGAATGAGATAGAAAAATACAATTTGAGACTTATTATTTTGAACCACTAACACATCACATGAATTGTTTATTGGAAATATGTTCTTAAATCACACTTTTCATTCCATGATAAAAAAAATATACTTACACATATGTTATATAATTAATTTGAAATCCAAACTTGCAAATGATAATCTTTAACCTCAATCTAGAAAGATGTTTCGGTTTTCTTCTTGCTTATAAAAACTTCATTATTCAACGCCTAATTATGAAATTTCATTTTTCTCCAAACTCAAGTGGACCTTAATGCAAGTGATATAGTTTTATTCAAATTGTCTAACTTCTCTAATGGCTATAATATATTGAATCTTAACTAGAAATGAAAAATTTGCTTTCACATTACAACACAACTATTATTGTAATCCATTTTGTATAGTCCTTTGGCAAAAACAAAACAATCTTGCCAACATTTTGGGAGGAACTAAGCTACTCTGCAGCCTTGTTTTTTTGAAGAATCAATTTATCTATGGGTAAAAAGTGGGTTCCATTTATATGGGCAAAATTTTATATTTTTTCATTATGAAGCTGTAACATCTAAAGAATAATTTATTTAAAGTAGTAATTTGAAGATAATTTTATTTATGTGCATCTCAATAAGTTTGTACACACACACACACACACACACACACACTTTAATATAAAGTAATTAATAAAATATATTAATTATGGGAATATAAAATGGAAATAATTTAAGATAAATTGATTAATAAAATATGATAATTATAAGAATATGGAATGGGTGAGCATGAGCTCACAATGTAGCGGTGGCTGTGAGCCCCAGTAACTGGGAGGTTCAATGTTCGAACCACGAGAAGTGCAATCAAGCGAGACGGTCTATGCTGGGCATAGGAGTCAGAAGAAATTGTTGGTCAACATAATTCATGATTTAAATTTCATAGGAAACACTTGGCGTATGCTCTACATAGCAGTCACGGGAGTCAGAAATGATTTTTGATGAGGGAGTGCACTGTACTTGCGATGAAGGAGTTTAAGATAGTGGTGTTCATGATCTAGTTGTCAGACCCTCGCTGGTCATGGTGTGCTTGCGGACCCGAACGACCCAGGCCGGTGTCCCTGCTAGGTTCGTTGGATCATGGGTCTGATGTGATGGTTTCATGGGGATGAGGTCCCCCAGATTTATGGCCTCACTAGTTATCGCTCCAGTCAAAAGCATATCACCGACCAAAAAAAAAAGAATATGGAATGGGTAGGATCGATAAATCTTTTAATAGGAACAAATAATGAAGTTGAATACATAGCTTACATGTAGGACTACAAAAATGCTTAGACAAATCAATTAAAGAATTAGACATTGAAGGTGACTTTGTGATAGTATTCAATATAATTAAAGAAACCAAGTAATGAACTGGAAAGCAAAGCAATGTACAAAAATAATTACCCAACTTTTAAATTGCATTCCAAGCTCCACCATAGCATTACAATTATTGTGAAACCAATACACTTGTAGACTCACTTGCAAACCATGCTATAGACCAACTCCAAAAATTGATCATTTCAAACAACATGGCAAATTGGGAAGGATTAGAAACTGTAATCACAAAAGATATTTCAATGCAATCATTGAAAAATAGGGGAAATCAATAAATTTTGTATAGATTTATGTTAAATATTACCAAAACACGGGGAATATTTAAATCTTTAAAAAACTTAGTCTACTTTTTAGAATTGACCCAACAAACACTAATAGGTTACAGTAATTCACTGTGGTCGATACAACAAATGTTTCCACAATACATG
The DNA here is from genome assembly GCA_018584345.1 of Thuja plicata. Lineage (NCBI taxonomy): Eukaryota > Viridiplantae > Streptophyta > Pinopsida > Cupressales > Cupressaceae > Thuja > Thuja plicata. The sequence goes on from MU226912.1 coordinate 194,296, forward strand.
AAAATTCAAAACTAAAAAAAATAGATTCCAAATCTCAGAATATTCTAAGAAAATGTTGGTAGGACATGTTGGTGTAATTAAATATTCCTAATTACACTTTACTTAAGCTTACTTAGGATAATGCATTGCATTGTAGTTTCCGTATGAGACACCTAGGAGTTTTCACCTATATTTGCACATGGTGTAGGAGAAATTCCACTTTAGGTGGTGATAGTTCTTATCACATTCCACTTTATGTGTGAGATCCACCTTTAGTGCACTTATCACAATATCATCCTCCACGTGTTGCATATTCCACTTTATGTGAGATCTATCAGGGAGAAGATGCAGAAGGATATCAATAAATATACCTTGTTTCCTTGTCCAATTAGGATATTGCATGTTTTCTAAATTTAGTCTCTCTGTTATAATCAATTCAAGAATTGATTGTCATCTTTAAAACTTGTGAACGATTGGATTGCAACTCTGTGATATTAATCTAAAAAAATAGAAAGAAATTGTGAAGTTTTGTGCTATTGCTTTTTATATGATTGGTTCCTTTGTGAGGGTTAAATACAATTAGACAAATTAATATTATAAATTCAATTTATTCACATTGATAGGATTGGGTGATTGATGTTGCTGCTAAGTCTTTGGAGTATTGTCTATTAGAGAAGTATGTGAAGGGTTCAATGAGATTGAATCTGTGCCTAATTGGATAAGGGACTGGTCTTCATCTATTGAAAGGAGTAAGGAATGTTTAAAATTGATAATTTAATTTTTGTTCAGTACAGTATACTGGAGGAATAATCAAATAGGAATAATTCAATAGGAGTAGTGGGGAATTCTTGTTCTTACATTCTAAGTTTTTCCACCTTGGAATTAAGGATTATCAAAGAACCTTGGATTGAATCTTCTATAAAAAGCTCTAATTTAGAAGGAGATTAGAGAAAGGGTTTACCCGCCCAGGTTTTGCAGAGCCTAAAGAGTAGAGGATTACAACCATACCTTGGTTGAATTCTGTCAGTTGGCCAAATAATTTGGAGAGCTCAAAGATAAAGTTTGGCATCCTTTTAGTGCTTTCCAATATATTGATTTGGGTACCAACATAGTTCATGTGTAAGCATAATCATAATGGTGAAATTTTTCTAGGTTTGAGTAGAATTGAGCATTTAGAATAGGGAATTCATCATAATTTGCATCTTAGATTCATATTTTTATTGTTCTTATCATAATTCTCATTATAGGGGTTGTCACTTTAGGATTGCTTTGTAGCCAAGATCATTCTTTAGTCTTTCTAGCTAGAGATCCGTGAGATTCTCTTGACTTATTTCATTTTCAAATTACTTAACTAGTTAGATCCATAATTCAATTTGAATGTATGTCGAATTAATTTCTCATATAGGCTTGTACACACATGCACCATATAATGATAAACGTCAATAAAAACCCTTAAAATGCACTTGCAAATCTTGTTAGTCCCATATGAATTCACTCTGTGACCACATTCACCTCTTATAAATAGGCATGTGTATCAATTTTCAGCCTCCCATAGTTAATTTTGATGTGTTTTCAAGATGCCAAGTTTGGATGTCCTCTTAAGATTTGGAGTTTGCATACTCTTTAGTCTGTTTAAGTGGCAAACTTTGGAAGTCTATATTTTACTACTGGGTGATTGCCATGTAAAAATGATTTTTTACTTAAATCGTCCCCATCAATAATATTCTAACAAATTCTTTTGTAGATCTCCATCAATTCATTTGGTATTTTTTCCAAACCCAATCCATTTGGAAATTATTCAGATTTTACTTAAAATTCACCAAAGTGACCTTCTGTGAATATTGATATTTTTCTTATAGTTGACTCCTCTACCAAAATAATTGATCTACAAAGTATCCCTTTGCAAATTATGAGAGCCCAATGAGTTCATTTTTATATTTTTCCTTGGCCAAAACCAATTGCAATTTATGCAGATTTGCCATTTGCATAAAGACAAAGTTAGTCGAAAGCCCACTTTGAAAATTTATATTTCTTGGTTGGATGGATATAACATCAAAAGGGGCAATCCTCATGATTCTCTATAGGAAGATATACTCATGTGCCAGATTGCAGAACTTCATAAATCAGTTTGGTATGTTTTTAAGGTCACAAGTAAAAGCATTTTACATAAGTTTAGTAGTTAAAATTTTCAGAAAATACAAAATATCCACCTTTGATATCTTGTACCCAAGAGTGGATTTTCAAGGCCAATTATTGCTATAGGTTCTCTAGTTGAAAGTTTACATGCTTAGCAGTTTTAATGGTTTCACGATAATATTTGATTCATTTTTGGAGATGTGTTCAAGACAAACATAGTTTCAGTTGCAAAATATTGTAGATTCAAATGTTTAAGAATTCTAAAAATGAAACTTGATTTAAATCATATTATGCTTTAAATTTACCAATGATAATACTACACATAGATTACAAGAGATTAGAGAGGGATCGTGAAAATAGAAAATGATTTTCAAAATTTTGTAAAACATATTTATTGGTGGGACCTATGCACAAGAGAGACTAGAAGGTTTGAATTAAAATGTACAATGATGAAAAGGAAACTTGATTTAAATCATATTATGCTTTTAAATTTACCAATGATAATACTACACATATATTACAAGAGATTAGAGAGGGATCATGAAAATAGAAAATGATTTTCAAAATTTCATAAAACATATTTATTGGTGGGACCTATGCACGAGAGAGACTACAAGGTTTGAATTAAAATGTACTGAAGATCATTATACAATACTGATTTGACATACTTTTTCAAGGATCACCTTCGATGAATTACTCTTAAAAATAAAAAATTCACCCTCATAGTAAAGGAAAGAGCAAATAACGAAGCAAACATTTTTTTATGAAGAAGACCTTCTCTATTAATTTTAAATATTAAAGTACATATTCACAAAAAAATCTCAAGGATACAAGATCACCCCGTTAGAGTCACATGACAAGCAACCGAAAGGCAAAACAACTATTCATAAAAAAACCCACCTCTGGCAACCAAAGAAGTACCAACTTAGGGAGGTGGATCATAAATGTTATCTTTTTTACCCAAACCATCATTGGGGTCCATAGGTGGGTCACGCAGAGACCACCCATCATCAACAACATATTTTTCCTCCTTGTCCCTAGGAGGAAAAATGGCCAAGGCCAGGTGAGGGAAACCTTTGGAAGAGGTGGTAGCAGGCCACAAAGAGGCACCACTTGGGGTGCACCAACCATCAGTAGGAGAAACTAGAGAAACATGGGCGGTAGGCGACCAGCCAGAGCCACACCATGGTGAAGAGGCTGAGCAACGATGCTGACAATCATTTCAACAACTTGGGGAGAAGCGAAAATCCTAGGAACGAGGAATTTGAGAGTGGAGGATGGAAGAGTTGTAGCCATGGTAGCGACCACGGGGTGGAGTGTGATCGACATAAATAGAATCTGCTAGCACTCTAGCCATTGCACATGGGGCATTACCCTAGTGATTTAAAATCTCCTAGAGGTGGGCCACCTCAAGTGACATGTTGTTAGCTTCTACTTGAATATGCATCATCACATTATTGCATATGAAAGCTTTAGTGTACATAGAAACATTTATATAAAAATATTATGAGTGAAAACAACAACATTTCTATCTTTCCAAAGAGAAAATAGAATCTCCATCCTGAAAGTATGCCAAATTTGAGTGTAATTGTAGGGAATTCTAGGTGAATCACCTAGCAAAATCATATGCCAAGAAAAAGGCTCAGGCCAAAATGGTTTGAAAAAATCATGAATCCAGGTCCAGTACTGTTGAGCTCTTCAACAAAACTAGAAAATATGGAGAAAGGTCTTAGGTTTCCCACAAAAGGGATACTTAGGATGAGGAAATCCTAGATTCTTGAGCCAAGGGCCTAGGGGCAAGCCATGGAAAAGAACACACCAAGAAAAGTGTGCAATATTCAACTCAGTAATGGCGGTCCATATGGTGTGAAATATGAGTCTCCAGTGTTTTTGAGAAGACTATAGGTGCCAACGCTGGTTGAGAGTGGTGACCATGGGAAAATGTGGCACCAACCAATGGTATCCCATTTTAGCTTATAGCTGGCAAGAGGGGTACAAGGATACCATTTCCAATCCTTCCACCATGGCTTAACAAGTTGAATACCCAACTTGTGAAGCATATGAGGTGGCAAGGCAGAAATAAGCAAGTCAAAAGTCTATTCAAGCCAAATTTGAATTCAACGAAAGGCGGTATTACACCAAAAATTTGGATATCAATGTAACAATAAAGGTATAACAAAGAAAAAAGAGTCTCATTGCAAGCTGGGTTTCATCAAAATGAAAATGAGGTGTCCTAATGTTGGTTAGGGTTTCTGTCAAAGTGAATGCATATTGACACATTTGTGACAATAGAATGGAAGCTTTGTGAAAGAATATGAGCATCCATCAAAACCCAGTGAGGATGACTCTGAAACTACAATTGGTGACCTTTGCCACCATACTTCTAGCCCGTATCTGGAACAAGCTATTTTTTATGGGCTACTTCAAAATTAATGTTATTTTTGTGAAATGAAAATGTGGCATGATTTATAGAGAAAGACCATCCAATAAACAAATAAAAAAAATGATGATAATGTCTCTCTGATGGATATAATAAAGTTAAATGACATCATTATCAGTAGAAGGGAAATGTAAAATCATAGACCTCAAACCTGATTTGTTTGAAAAAATTATTCAAAGGGATGTCATTTAATGGAAGGAAATGATTACAGGGATGCAAAAAAATAGACGTGTTGAATCAGCTTTAGAAACTTCCAACAAACGTAGCTTACAACCGCCAAGACCAACATTTTTCTCACTTCCGCAATTCCAATGTAGAATCTTTGAAATAGTTATGAATGTTAGAGTAATCACTTATTAATTAAATCATGTTGATTTAATTAGTTAAGTTATTTTATTACTCTTTAGTACTTAAGCTTTCTCTTAGGTGCATTAATAATTAATTCTTTTATTAATTATTAATGTGCAACCTAGATTTTTTAGTTTTTAGGATTTTGTTCACCTTTATAGGTTGAACCTTGTAATTCTTCTTTCATAACTTGGAATATATATATTTTTCTCTCTTTTCGAATATCTCTTAGTTCTGCTTTTTCTTCCTTTCAGCTTCTCTCCTGTAACAGGTCATTTGCATGCAAGTGTATTCAGGTTATGTGGATTTGTATCTCTCAAATCCTACATGGTATCAGAGCCATACTATTGCTTCCTATTCTAGTATTTTCTGAAGTAGTGATTTAGAGGAGAAAACCTCAATTTTTTTGGAGTTTTTTCATCAATTTAAGGATAGAGTTTTTTTTGGAGCACTTTGGACAAAAATAGACCTCACGCTTGAGTCTAGAAGGCCCAAAACCCCTATTTTGATATAAGGCATGACATATTTGGCCTACTGTACCTATGGAGAATTTTTTTTTTGCCTTCGAGGCTATTTGGGCATGATTTTTGAGGAAAAAAATGAAAAAAAAACCAAAAAACTTGGTTTTTGGGCGTAGTCCACACACAACCACAGCCCGGCCCGCCCGCGACTAGCGCACCGCCCTAGCACCACCACCGTCAGTGTGCCACTAGCCCGCTATCAGTGGTCCACCCATGGGCCACCGGCCTGCCACCACAGTGCCACCCGTGCGTCGCCCTACCACTCACGCGCCACCACCAGCTAGTGACGTCAACTTTTTGGCTGCAGATATCATCCTTCGGTGACCAAATTTTTTTTTCGGCGGTCGAAATATTTTTATGGTGTGATGGCTTGGTGATGGTTAGACAACCATTAATTTATTTACCATGGATGGGTGGCGGCCATTTGGACATCAAATATTTTTTAGTGACTGGTTTTTTCCAGTGAGCTCTGCATTCTGACCTCTTGTCAGTCTTTTGGCCATAACTTGAGCATACAATATAGTTTTTCAGCAAACAAGATGTCGCTGGAAAGCTCTTTCTAAGCCAGAGACCTCCATGTAGGTTTCATATGCACACTTGGCCATTTGAGTACCTTTTTCAGTGTCAAATTTGTGGCTTTCATTTCCCTCCTCACTACACCAGTTTTTGATCTAAATGCAGTAAGGTCAGATTTCTCAGTTTTTTTTCATTTAAAAGAGTTATCATGGGTTTTTCTACTTACCCTTCAGTTGTTATTTTTGAACGGGGTAATTATGAGTCATGGGCAAAGGGTATACTTACACATTGTAGGTGGCTTAATTTTTTGCCTTATTTGTATGATCTCATACCTAAACCAACCACTTCAAAGGGAAAATTAGCATGGGATATTATTAGAGATCACATAGTAAGACTTATATTGTCTAGTGTTGATCATGACACTATGTTGGCTATATCAAGCATTGATTGTCCTCACCCACTTTGGACATGTCTTTGGGAGATCTATGGAGACCCTAATCTCTCTCCATTCCCAAAGGATCCTGCTTCAAATTGTCTCTTACCCATTTCCTGGAGAGAGAATAAACCCTTTGATCATGATAATTTAGAGGGGTTTGAGTATTTAGACACCCTTATATCTTCCAATGGATCAGAGGCTTGTCTCACAGTTCCTACTCTTCAGATTGAGACTTCTCCAACATCTCTTGTTGTTCCTTATTTAGTGCAACAAGGCATCATTGACCTTCCAAACATTGCTACTTTGGACTCTTATCTCACAAACATCTCCTTCTTGTTTGTTGAGTCTTATATTGCAGATTTGGAGGATTATTTTGAAGACATTTATCTCCTCTACCTTGGCAGTCAGTTTATCATTGTTCGCCCACCATTATCAGTGTATTCAGCAGTTGCATTATCAGTGTATTCAGCAGTTGCATTTCAGGATTCTCCACATCAGTTTGGATTTGACATCATTTGTTTCAGTTTAGACAGAGAGATTCTTCAGCATCCGATCATGGCACACATCTTAAGTCAGATTGGTTCATCACTCTTCATAGGATTTCTTCAAAATCATCCTTTGGATCCATTTCTTCCCAAGGGGAGGAATATCATTTACCGCTTCAGGATCTCCTTTTGGATTCTACATCAAGCATCTACCATTGTGACATGAGTTTCTTCATTCTGGGGGGACTTTGGTGTCTCATCCCTCTCTCATGGGGGGGGGGGGGGGGGGTTGGTTGTACTTATGGTCTTGAGAGAGTCTCTCGAGACATTTATTTTTTGTATTTTTCTATCTCTTTTTGGAGAGGGGTTTTTCCCACTAGGTTTTCTCCTTTGCCTCTAGTTTACAAAGAATTCCTTGTATTGTGTACCTGATCAAGCCTTGTTGTTGGGACCCATTTCTTGCTTTCATAGCTTTGCTAGGTTATGTAACCCCTATGCTTAGCTTAAGGGGGTGTGTTTTAGAGTAATCACTTATTAATTAAATAATGATTTAATTAGTTAAGTTGTTTTATTACTCTTTAGTGCTTAAGCTTTCTCTTAGGTGCATTAATAATTAATTCTTTTATTAACTATTAATGTGCAACCTAGATTTTTTAGTTTTTAGGGTTTTGCTCACCTTTATAGGTTGAACCTTGCAATTCTTCTTTCATAACTTGGAATATATTTTTTTCTCTCTCTTTTCGAGTATCTCTGAGTTCTTCTTTTTTCTTCCTTTCAGCTTCTCTCCTGTAACAAATTTTTTGCATGCAAGTGTATTCGGGTTCTGTGGATTTGTATCTCTCAAATCCTACAATGAACATCCACCAAAGCATAAAAGAATGGAATACTTCATCAAATACTATAGTTGCAAATTCCATGGTATGCATGAACACAAAAAAATGAATTTGTTGAGGATGGTTTTATAAACTACCAAACAAATGTAATTAGCACAACTTCTACTTGTGCCAAAATTAGCAGCTTCAAACCAATATATAGTCATCCATCAAAGCATAAAAGTTGAGATTTTTTGTCAACTGTTGTAATTGTGGCTACCCTTGGTAGACCTGGATACAAAAGGTGAAAGCATAAACAATATTTTGATAAAACATATAAAGATGCAAAATAACATGGGACACTCATCTAAGGCATTATGAAGGGAAGGGTATTTTACATAAACAAGCATGATGAAACTTAAGTGATATTTTAATATGCAAATCAAAGTGATTTATTGACCAAGACGAAATGGTTTTTTCAAAAGGAGATATTTTTCACTATCAAGGGACAATTATCATCAAGAAATTGGTGTAGTTGGGAGAAATATATTTTTATCAAAGGAAAATATATTCATGAAAGGCAAGAGGATAAGTATATACAAGTGAAAGTAAAATGAGTATATAAGATACAGTAACGTGAAAAAACCATAGGATGTAATTGTGAATATGACAAAAAGGCAAAAGGAGGAAATAATGTTTTTCACTGAAGAAATCTAATATAGGTGTAAACGTCCAAATATATTAATATTATTATTAATATTAAATTCCCTTTTATTCATTTAACTATTTAATTAAATTAATTAAATGGTTTCATCTATGGTATTTGCATATTTTATAAATACTATCCTAATGTATTTTATTTAAATACATTCCCCTCAAAAATCTGCTTTTAATAAATTCATATTTGTTAAATCCCTCCACAAAGATAAAATTCCTCTAAACTTGATTTAAATAAAATCACTTTATTTAAATTCCCACCAAAATCTTGCCTATTGCTAATAATCTCCTAATCTTGATTAAAATGTACTTTACCTCTAATCATGTGCACAATCCCACTTAAATCCCACTTTGACTTTTCCAACCTAACCCTCAATCTCAGACACTCATCTCCCTTCCACCTCTTAATCTCAACCGTCCATTCCCTTTTGAACTCTATAAAAGAAGCCTCCTTCTCTTGCATTTTCATCTCTCATTTGTGCATTGTTACTATGCTAAAATTGTTTTAGGCTTGCATTGTTGTTTTCATGCTTTTATGATATTTTGATTAAATCACTTAGAAATCACATGCTAGGTTAAATCTTGGTAATGAATCATAGTTTCCTTGCATTTGCATAGCATCTCTAGTTTAATCCATCATCTTGAGGATGATTTGAGACTAGTTCTTCATACTAGCTCTTAAATCTCTCTTATTGCCCATCAATCTTGCATTCATATTTGCATTGCATTGAGGTTTTTGATCAATTTGTGTTTGAGAGAGCACACCTACATATTTTACTTAAGAGAAAATCCAACAAGCAATAGGGTGCAATGCTTGTTTAGCTCAATCTGATGTTACTTGGAGTTTTATTGTTGTTTCTTTCTCTTTCATGGTTTTTGAAATGATTTTATGTGCTAACCCACTAATGTTTCATGTTTGAGCTTGTTTGCAATAGATTTTGGAAGCTGAGATTTCCTTGTACACATTCTGGCACGCCCGGTGGGACCCACGACCTATTTTTTTTGCAGATTTTTCAGATAGATTGACGAACATGCGGCTCTGCTTCTACAGAGGTGGCTCCACACACAGGAAGCTCCACACACAAGTGGCTCCGCACACAAGTGACTCTGCCTGTACATAGGTGGCTCGGCCATAAAGGGAGTTTCCTCTTTAGTTTAGCACTCTAAGTTGCTTAATTTGCATTTTTTAAATCATTTTAGGGTTAATTCTTTAGTGCACTTTGTCATTTAGGACCATTTTTGTGTATTTGAAAGTATATTAGGGTTTAAATCTTGCAAGTTTTAGTTGATATTCTCTTTTTGTCTTACATAGGTGTCTCTTCTTGTACACAGGCGGATCTGATAGAAAGACTTTATCTTGCATATTACATCATGTTTTAAGGTTTCATCTGCACTTTTAGGAACCTTTAGAGATACTTACATTTAGGTCTTTCATAATATATGACATTTTAGAAGTTTTATCCCTTTTAGGTCTTAGCTTTTTTGCAAAGAGTAGTGTGTTTTTTTTCATTCTGTCCAGACAAGCAACTCTGCCTATACGTGGGTGGCTCTACACATAGGCGTCTCTGCCTGCAGACAGGTGGCTCTGCCTGCAAACATAGACACTATCACGGAAACATCTATAACTTTCACATACAAACTCTGATTTTGATGATTCAAAAAGCGTTGGAAAGCTGATTCAGAGAAATTTTCAGATTTGTAAGCTATTAATTCAGATGCAACTTAAAAAATTTGGTGCACATATTCAAATTTACTCTTTCATTTTAAATTTCAAAAGCTCATATCTTATGCTAATGAAAACTTTTTTTTTAAGTGAATTCTTTGTGGAGATCACCTTTATCACTTGTCAAAGATTTGGAAAATCTCAAACTACTAACCAATTGTCTTGCAGCACCACTTGCCAAAGAACATAAAATTTGTAAGATTACTCACACTTGTCTTGTAGGTTGCCTTAATTTAAATCGACCAAATGATTGTGCTTTTACTAGAATTTAGTTTGATTTTTTTAGGCACATAGACTAATTAGTGAGATCTTTTTGTCTAACCCAAAACAAGTGTTAGGGGAGTATGCTCTCTTCCCTTTTTGGGAAGATCAAAAACCTGGATGCATTTGTTTTGTGTTAAATAATCAAATCTTTGGAATGAACTAATCTTGTTTTGTGTGAGTGTGGAGAAAATGACACTCGATAGGAGAGTATGCTCTTTTCCCCTTGTGGGAAAATAAGAAATCTAGACTCCTTTTTGTTTCCAATCCAATTTCTTTCAAGCTAAACCTTTAGAGGGCTTGCCAAGGGAGAAATCTCTTGGGAACGACCCAAGTGGGGAACAAGCGAACACAGCTACTTCCACCCCACTATAATAAAAAGCTTCTTTCAATCCAAAGAGAGAGAAGACATGCATATTTTCTACCTCTAATGCTTCCTCATTTGTAGGGCCTCGTGCCTGAATCTTGCTAAGTCAAGACTACTCTCGATTTGGCTCTTATAGGGCCTTTATGGTCTCAGTCTTTTTTATAAGACTACAAGGGGGTACATTAAACTTGTGTAAGGCTGAGAGGTCTCAATCTCACATGCAAGACTACACATTTTGGGTTCTTGTAGGGCTATACGCGTCAATTTTGCTTGCGAAACTACAGGGGGTATTCATGAACAAATGAACTTACTAATGTGTGTGTGATTTTTGTACCTTTTAAGAGACATAACACTTAAATAAATCATTGCATTAGTGAAAGCAAGGGGTTAGAAGCAAAAATAGCAATCACTAAAATCGATCTATTGCTTCCTATCTAGGAGTATGAAAAATGACATAATAGCCCTCAGATTATGCATATTTCAGTGACAAATACAACCTAAGAACGGAAGATTCAAATGAAAAGCAATCTAAATGATTCAAAAACATGTAATCTAGCTCTAGAAATGAAGATTACAACAATCTAACTAAGATTTAAGCTAGAAATCACTATGAAAGTCCTAAACATGAGCAATATGAGATTGCTTCTCCAATTCTCCAAACATGGGCAGCATAAGGATGCTATCAACTCTATAAAATTAAGAGAATTACAACAATATATTTCATAAAATCAAGGGCCAATCAAAGGATTCCAAAATCAATAATCAAGGGCCATTTGAGCTCAAAATCCATCCTATTTATAGGAGAAATGGAGGAAGGGGAGAATACTCTAGAAGGGCTACCATTAATGAGGGTGTAAGACTCATTAAAGAGGTATGGGTGGAAGGAATATGTAAGAGCCATTAATGATTCATTTATGAAAGCATTAATGAGGTATGGGTGAGGGTTTAAGAAGCATGGGTGAGGGTTTAAAGTCAAGCTTGACAAGGTGGACTTGAGGAAAGGAATCTTGAGATTCCTTGACTTTTTCAAGTGGGTGGAGTTGTTAATCATTCCTTAATGAAATGTGACAACATTAAGGGTAGCTTAGGATTAGGATTAGGGCTTAAGGGATGTGATTAAGGAGATAGAGATGGGAGGAGAGAGAATGAGTGGAGGGGGATTAGCTAATTAGGGTTAATTAGCTAATTAAGAAGAATTAGCATGTGAGAAGGGGTTGGGATGAGTTTGAACTCATGGTTGGATATTTGAGATTGGTTAGGTTTGAAGGAATATTAATAAAATGAATTGTCGTAATAACATATTCATTTAATAATAGGGATTTAATTAATCATCCAAGCTTTTGATTGCTTTGTAACAATTAATTAGGACTATAGCCAAATTGAATCAATTTAGGTTAGGGGATTGATCTTGCAAGTGATGAGGTATAAATAGGATTCCATTTAATTCCCTTTAAATTAATTACCTTAGCCAGGTATGATTTTGAATTGATTGAATTGAAATGATTTGATTGGATTGGCTAAAGTGATTAATGTAAATTAGTGATTAGGTCACTTAGGATATTAAATCTGATTCGAAGGAATCATGCCAAGTAGTAACAAGGTCATTTAGACATAATTGGGGGTATGATCACACTTAGGAAAAATAGGGTCTATAGTCAAAGCAGACCAAATCTAGGTGGTTACATTTGCCCCTCTTTGAATTGATGTGTGAGCAGTGCATTGATTCAAAGAAAGTTTTTGATTTTGACTTCAGAAAGATTGAGAATATTGCTCATGATCGAACAAAATGCCTGATGAGATTAGTCTTGCACTTGATCGAACTAAACTAATAGTATTGATTTTAAACTTGGTTGTCATCCAAAGATCAATAAAAGATTTTTAAAGATACCAATTCTGAACTTGGTTGTCGTCCAAAGATTGATAATACTGATTCTGAACTTGGTTGTCATCCAAAAGTTAGTAAGAAGCTGCTAGGAGCTTAGTAAGAATCTTTTAAAATGAGGGAAACACAAGATATCTAGCTTATGAGAACCAAATATTTCTATCCTACAGTTCTGACTTAGTCAAGGAAACTGTCATGCCCCTAGTTTGTTTGGTAATGAAGTCATTTTAATGCTATTTCAAGCAAAAATTTGATTGATGATAGTGTGATCAAGAGATGTGTGTGTGATTTTTGTACCTATTAAGAGACACAACACTTCAATAAATCATTGCATTAGTGAAAGCAAGGGGTTAGCAAACATATCAATCACTAAAATTGATCTATTGCTTCCTATCTAGGAGTATGAAAAATGACATAATAGCCCTCAGATTATGCATATTCCAGTGACAAATACAACCTAAGAACAAAAGATTCAAATGAAAAGTAATATAAATGATTCAAAAATATGAAATCTAGCTCTAGAAATGAAGATTACAACAATCTAACTAAGATTTAAGCTAGAAAGCACAATGAAAGTCCTAAACATGAGCAATATGAGATTGCTTCTCCAATTCTCCAAACATGGGCAGCATAAGGATGCTATCAACTCTTCAAAATTAGGAGCATTACAACAATATATTTCATAAAATCAAGGGCCAAGCAAAGGCTTCCAAAATCAAGAATCAAGGGCCATTTGAGCTCAAAATCC
>MU226912.1:209786-222812 GCA_018584345.1 Thuja plicata
TAGGATTAGGATTAGGGCTTAAGGGATGTGATTAAGGAGATAGAGATGGGAGGAGAGAGAATGAGTGGAGGGGGGATTAGCTAATTAGGGTTAATTAGCTAATTAAGAAGAATTAGCATGTGAGAAGAGGCTGAGATGAGTTTGAACTCATGGTTGGATATTTGAGATTGGTTAGGTTTGAAGGAATATTAATAAAATGAATTGTTGTAATAACATATTCATTTAATAATAGGGATTTAATTAATCATCCAAGCTTTTGATTTCTTTGTAACAATTAATTAGGACTATAGCCAAATTGAATCAATTTAGGCTAGGGGATTGATCTTGCAAGTGATGAGGTATAAATAGGATTCCATTTAATTCCCTTTAAATTAATTACCTTAGCCAGGTATGATTTTGAATTGATTGAATTCAATTGATTTGATTGGATTGGCTAAAGTGATTAATGTAAATTAGTGATTAGGTCACTTAGGAGATTAAATCTGATTCGAAGGAATTATGCCAATAAATAATAGGGTCATTTGGACATAATTGGGGGTATGATCACACTTAGGGAAAATAGGGTCTATAGTCAAAGAAGACCAAATATAGGTGGTTACATTTGCCCCTCTTTTAATTGATGTGCGAGCAGCGCATTGATTCAAAGAAAGTCTTTGATTTTGACTTCAGAAAGATTGAGAATTTCACTCATGATCGAATGAAATGCCTAATGAGATCAGTCTCACACTTGATTGAACTAAACTGATAGTATTGATTTTAATATTGGTTTTCATCCAAAGATCAATAAAAGATTTTTAAAGATACCAATTCTGAACTTGGTTGTCGTCCAAAGATTGATAATACTGATTCTAAACTTGGTTGTCATCCAAAAGTCAGTAAGAAGCTGCCAGGAGCTTAATAAGATTCTTTTAAAATGAGGGAAATATAAGATATCTAGCTTAGGAGAACCAAAGCTTTCTATCCAACAGTTCTGACTTACTTAAGGAAACTATCATGCCCCTAGTTTGTTTGATAACAAAGTCATTTTAATGCTGTTTCAAGCAAAAATTTGATTGATGATAGTGTGATCATGCCCCCTCAGGAACAAAATTGAAGGAAAAAGAATAAAATATCTCTGTTGAAATGATGTATAACTTGCAGTGATTGGGTAGGGGAATGAAATAATGGAGTAGAAGAAGTGAAGAAATGGGGGTGTGTTAAGAGTAAACACACGAGTACCAAGTTAATCATGCTGAAAAGGTGAGTTCAATTTTGTTCCCGATAGATAAGAGATTTTGGGAAGCATGGGTATGTAAATAGCTTGGATTTTAGATGAATTAAAAATAGAAAGGAGTTTGAGCTCAAATCCTTATGTTGTTCTTTCAAAAAATGCATCATGCAATCTCTAAATGTATTTATATGCAGACTCTTAGGACTGTCACTGATTTGCAGATATTGGAATATTTTATCATCATTGGGTGCTTTTGGAACAGATACCATCAGATAGTACAATAATCACTAATACCCACTGATATTATGAAAGTATGAATACTATGTTTTATTGGAATGTTAGAAATAGACTTAGGAATCAAGGCATAGAAGCCAGGACAACAAAATAGTCACCTTCCTTTTAATATACCAGATCTTGAGTAAGGCAAGATATTGGACCTGCAATGACCTTGAAAATTCATATCCTTGGGTACATTATGATTTGTATACCTTAGTGAGAATCTGGATCAGAAAATAGACAAGGAAATTATTTCAACCTCACCGTAGTCTACACATAACAAAGATCGAGATATATGTGGTTATCCACCCACAGTGGCAGCTCTTACCATAAACATCCAAGTTAGGTGAAATTTATAGGATCATTTGGAACAATCACCATACGCATAAAATCAAGAAAACATTATGCCCCCTATCCTTGTGACTCTTTGTCTTTGCACATACATCATTGAGAAACTAAGAAGACATAATAAATTATCAATTGAGAATTAATAAAATTTATAATTACTTAGATGCCCCTAGTTGAGAACATCATCAGGACATGAAAGAATCATAATCAAACCATTATCAAACTGTGTGTTTAAGTAGTACTTGTTCATTCATCTATCAAACATAGTAAAGATTCATCAATTAGAAAATTAGAATATAAGCAATATGGTGTTTCCATGCCTGTGCATTGATAGGATAATCCATTCATGTTTGCGATCCAATATAGCCTTGTAGGAACTCCGTTAATGTAAATGTCCTGTCTGGATATGTGATGTTTTGAAAAGATGCCCTTGTTTTAAAAAGTGACATCATTTTGCATGTATCAAGGAACATTGTGTTCATGAGGAAAAACATCCTAGAGAAACCTAGCAACCACAACCTATCATGCCAGCAAAGATGCCCCTAGTGCAGAATGACTTATTCCTAAGACGTAAATGCAGACAAATCCCAAGCGAGGATAAGATAGCCATTTAGGAAATGAAGTCAGCGTTTGAGCACAAGTAGAATTATGAAGGCCTAGTATCAGTAGTGCATTGATAAATGGAGCACAAAACACAAGGGACGCCTGATTGCCAGGTTTTCACCACTTGGAAAGATCTTTTCTTTCTTTTAGCTACCAAGATGCCTGTTTTACTAGGTGCTCATCAAGGCACTTTTCTCTTTTTCAAATTTTTTTCTATTTTTGCTTTTTTGAATGTTTTTACAGTATCAAGGTGCATGTTTGCCAGGTTTTCACCAAGGATACCCTTTCTATAGGACCTTTTCCATTGTTTTTGGATTTCTTTAGGATAAACTTTTTGAATGTTTTTGGTATTTTGTAAAAAAACTTTTTGCTGTACAGGCTCTGCTAGCCGAACCTTAAGTGTAGCATGCTTCAAATGTAGAATGTTGATAGGATCTGGAAGAATGTCTCCTTCAGGTGTAGCCAATTGATAAGCTCCAGTCCCAAAAGTGGTAATAATAACATAAGGTCCTAGCCAGTTAGGTTCAAAATTTCCTTTTTGTTCTCTGTTAGACTGGTTCTTAGGATTCTCTTTTAAGATGAGATCTCCCGCTTCAAATTTGCGTGGTTTGACCTTCTTATTGTAGCCTTTGGACATACATGCTTGATATAATTTGAGGTGGTCAAATGCCTATTGTCTACACTCATCTAGTAGGTCCAGAGAATTCATTCTATCTATGCGGTACTGCTCATCAGTAACCAGACCTTGTAAAGATATCCGCAAAGATGGGATTTCAACCTCAATGGGTAAAACTGCTTCAAAACCATAGACTAAAGCAAAAGGTGTGGCTCTAGTTGGTGTTCTAATGCTTTTTCTGTAGACCCATAGTGCCAGATTCAGTTTTAGATGCTAGTCTCTGCCAAACTTACAGTTTTGTGTAGAATCTTTAGAATATTTTTGTTAGATGCCTCAGCTTGTCCATTACCTTGAGGATAATAGATTGAGGAATAATGTTGAGTGATATGGAACTGTTCACAAAGGTCATCAATGTCTTGATTTTTAAATTGGCCCCCATTATCTATTATAATTGAAGAGGGTATCCCATAGCTACAAATAATGTAGTTCAGAATGAACATAGCCACCTGTTTGCTAGTGGCTTTGATTAGCGGCATGACCTCGACCGACTTTGTGAAATACTCAGTGGCCGTAATGATGAACTTGTGTCCATTTGAAGAGTTGGGATGTATTTTTCCAACCAAGTCAAAGGCCCATTGCTGAAATGGCCAATGTGTTATGAAAGGTATAAGTTCTTTGGCAAGAGAATGGATGAGATTTCCATGTTTTTGGCATTTATGACATGCTTTTGAGAGCTGAATAGAATCTCGTTCCATGGTAGGCTAGTAATAGCCTACTTTAAGTAGTTTCTTTGCTAATGAAAATCCATTCGAGTGTGATCCACATACACCTTCATGGACTTGTTTTAATGCTAAGTCAGACTCTTTAAGCTCTAAACACCTAAGAAGTGTACCGTCGAGACCTCGTCGATATAGATTATTAGTTATGAGGATGTAACGTGATGCTGTCCTAATCAAGGATCTTTTCTCATTTATGGATAGATTGTTAGGGACGATTAGGTTAGAAATTTAAGCAATGATATTAGCATACCAAGATTGGTTTGGGGCGTTCAAAGCACATATTACCTAGTATTCATGGGTATCAAAGGTAGGATAGGATAGTTCTTCCACCAAGAAGTCATAGCAAGATCGATGTTCTTCCAGTTGTAACATGGACACCAATGTAGCCATAGCATATGTAGCTTTGTTTTTGGATCTTGGTATCTGCTGGAAGGTGATGGAGACAAAATAATTCTTTAAGTCATCAACTAGTTGATTGTAGGGCATCAAATTCTCATCTTTCATTTGGTACTCCCCATTGACCTGATTGATAATTAGTTGGGAGTCACCATACACATGTAACTCTACAATTTTCCACTCCATAGCTAGTATAAGACCATTTACTAATGCTTCATATTTTGAAATATTGTTGGTGCATGGAAACATCAAATTGTAAGATTTGGGAATCTTGTAACCTTGAGGAGTTATGAATAGGACTCCTGCTCTAGAGCCTTATTGAGTAAATGAACCATCAAAGTACATCTTCCATGGATATTCAGTTAGGTGCATGATTGTTTCATCAGGGAATTCAATTGTCAAAGGTTCATCATCCTGGAGTGGTGAATCAGCTAATTGATCTGCAAGGAACTATCCTTTAATAGTTCTCCTTTCTACGTATTCAATGTCAAACTCACTTAGAATCAGGACCCATTTTGCCAAACATCCTGTTAATGCTATTCTGCTCAAAAGGTACTTTAGAGGATCAATCTTAGCAATGAGCTTCACTGTATGAGAGAGCATGTAATGCCTCAATTTTTGTGATGCAAAGATGATTGCTAATCATACTTTTTCTATAATGCTATAATTGAGCTCATAGGTGACCAGTGTTCTACTAATGTAGTAGGTAGCTCTTTCTTTCTTTGTTTCATCCTCTTGTGATAGAAATACTCCTAGGGGTGTAGCTATAGCTAAAATGTATAGGAGTAAGGGCTTTCCATGAATAGGTTCCATAAGAATAGGAGGAGTAGCCAGGTATCCTTTCAATTCTCTAAAGTTTGCTTCATAGTGTTCATCCCATTTGAAGGTAACCCCTTTATGCAGCAATTTAGTAAAGGGTTGTGCCCTATCTACAAGTTGGGACATTAATCTCCTGATTGACTAGAGTCATCCTTGTAGTGTCCTCACTTGACTGATGTTGTGTGGAGTAGCAATCTCTAGAATAGCTGTAACTTTAGCAGGGTCTACCTGAATTCCCTTCACTAAAACAATGAATCCTAGGAGCTTCCCTGATTGGACCCCAAAGGCACATTTATTTGGGTTGAACCTGAGTTGGAACCATTCCATTTGATCCAATATCTTTCTTAAGTTAGCAATGTGAGTATCTCTTTCTTTGGATTTAGCCAATGTGTCATCCATGTAGTCCTCCATGTTCTTGTGCATCATGTCATGGAATATAGTCATCATGACTCTTTGATATGTTGCACCAGCATTCTTGAGCCTGAATGGCATGACATTTCAACAAAAGGTGCCCCATGCGAATGTAAATGCAGTTTTCTCTTGATCCTCAGGGGTAATTTTGATTTGATTACAGCCCGAGAATCCATCCATTAAAGAATACATATGATAGCCTGCTGTGAGGTCTATAATCATGTCAATGTTAGGTAGAGGGAAGTCATCTTTTAGACACACTTTGTTCAAGTCTCTAAAGTTAGTACAAATCCTGATAGATTTTTCAGATTTAGACACAGGGACCACATTGGAGATCCACCCTGCATAGGAAATGACTCTGATAAATCCAACCTTTAACAACTTCTCTAGTTCTACTTTTACCAATAATGCAACATGAGGATGCATCTTTCTAAGTTTTTGTTTTATGGGCTTGATCCCGGGAGATATAGATAAGTGATGCATGATTAGATTAGGATCTAGCCCTGGAATATCAGTATAAGACCATGCAAAGTTGATCTTCTTCTCTTTCAGGAACTCTATGAACTGTTCCTTCTCCTCTTCTGATAAAGATTGTGCAAGGTGGACTATTTGAGGATTTGCAACAGTGCCCAAATTTACTGGCTGTGTTGGTTCAATCAGTACTGAAGACCTTTCCTAAAAGTGTTCCAGGAGGATATCAAGAGTTTCATCCTTTGGCACCTCTAAGAGGTTTTCACCATTGGATACATCTTATTTCTTTACTATTTTGGGATCTGATACTACCACAGAGTGGTTTTCACCATCAGTCCTCTTTTTCTTTTTAATTTTCAATTTTTGACTGAGAAACTTGATATCCTCCTGTGACATGTTCTTGCTCCTTGCATTGGTGGAAGAAGGGTAAGGTTCACAAGAATTGAGATAACAAGCTAGGGTGTGGTCATTGGGAAAGTTGAGGATAGGTGTAGGATCAGTTTCAGTCCAATCAATTAGGTCTGGAAGTACCAATGATATGGAGTCAGACTTTGGGAAGGACAACATCGCGTTAGCATCAAGACCATTAGCCGACATGACATGATCTGTTAAGTTAATTTCTTCAATATTTAGATCAATAAGAGTGAGATCATCATTAAAAGGGTCATTGTTAGTCATATGCAGACCAAACTCTAGTGACTCATTAGTAGAAATCTCATCATCATCTCTTCGTAAAAGGAGGCTTCTTGCTTGTAGCCTATGAAATTCTTCTAGACTTTTGTAATCACCAGTTTCTTCATCAATGATCGAGGGAAGGAACTCTTCTTCTACTTTAGGATTATCAGTGTCATTGGGAGTAGTGGTATCTTGTTTATGAGGAGCCAAGGGTGCCACAAACATGTGGAATATATCAATTCTAATATCTTCAGTGGCAATAGATAGCTCTTCCCATTCATAATCATGAGAGTCCGCGACCTCATCATCAGATTTGTTTAATTATTTAGCAATGGTTATCTGATGTACCCAGTTATCTACCTATGGATCAAAGTGGGGTAGATCAAGGACATGTGAAATTGTGACCAATTGCCCACAGTTAGGATGTAAACCCTGTTGTCGGGGTATCTCTTGAGTAATGGTTGCTATTAATGATATCTCTGGACTAGTTGCTATGGTGTCTCCTACCTCTTGAATGGAAGGTTGTGTTAACAAGGGGGCGTGAAGATCCTATGGTACCTCAAAGATGGGTACATAGCATTCTCCTTGGTAGTTGGGATCCTCTATGCCAACATGTAATAATCTTTCATAGGACCACTGCTCTAGTTCATCTGTTTCGTCACTCCCTTTATCAGATTTTGGACTCCCTTTTGAAGTGAGTTTATTAGTTTTAGTATTAAAACCTAGTCCTATTTTATCTCTGGTATTCTGGAACTCCATGGGTATAGGTTCAATAAGCCCTCATCCTATGTCATTTAGAGGTCCCTTTCCTTTGTATCCCATTTGTTTTAGGAAATCATATCCCTTTCCATACTATTCCAGGGATATCTTTACATGTTTGACCTCAGCTTCTACCGGTTCTCCTTTGTAAAGCCAGTCCAAGACTGCCTGTTCTTCTATGTTATCTGAAGGAGACATGGATTCCTTTACCATGCTAGTTTCTTTATGGACTTCTGGCCCTTTGGATGCTATAGGTGTGAATGTTGAGGAAGGTTTTCCATAGGATCTTGGTGACACCAGAAGTTCAGTCAATTAGGGAGTCAGGTCCAGCTTGTACTC
Source organism: Thuja plicata (assembly GCA_018584345.1). Taxonomy (NCBI): domain Eukaryota; kingdom Viridiplantae; phylum Streptophyta; class Pinopsida; order Cupressales; family Cupressaceae; genus Thuja; species Thuja plicata. The sequence goes on from MU226912.1 coordinate 217,489, forward strand.
TTCCATACCTATTTCTTCAAGTTTTAAGGTTTTGTTAAAACTCTTCATAACCATGTCCTTGGTAGTTTTAGGAGAAATCACATCCATAGCCTCCTTGTTATGCAAGATCATGCTACCAGCTTTGATATTATTACAAGTGTAGTTAGCATCTGTAGGAATCGTCACTTCTACCCCATTATGTGGGAACTTTATACACTGGTGGTAAGTAGATGGCACAACTTGCATTTTGTGAATCCATGGTCTCCCTAACAAGATATTATAGGCCAAGGGTAGATCCAGAACTTGACATGTGACATTCCTCTCAATCAGCTCGACTCTAATAGGTAGAACAATAAGACCTCTAGAGGATCTTTCTTCCTCGTCATAAGCTTTGATAGCTATTTTGCTTCTAGAGTCAATTGTTTATTCTGAGAGACCTAGTCTCTTGATTAGATCAAGTGTAAAAATATTCAATCCTGCACCTCCATCTATCAACACATGTCTAACATAGGATTTATGAATTAGGACTTCGATATGGAGAGGTTGATTATGTGGATTTGTCAATGACTTATCATCCTCTTTGGAAAAGGAGAGGTAATGTGGCATGGAGATGTGATTAACCATCACTTGAAATTTGTCTATATCAATATCCTTTGGGACGTTAGTAGCATGTAGAGCCTATTCTAGGATTTCTCTATGTACTGTGGATATTTTGAGCAACTCAAAAATGAAAATTTTGGCAGAGGTTCGTTGCAATTGGTCTACCAAGTAATATTTTTCTCCATGAATAGTAACCATGTGTTTTGATGCTAGTTTAGGAATAGTTACAATAGGAACCTTGGACTTCGATGTTGGTTTTGGAGGTCCTTTGATCGTGACTTATGATTGGCTCCATGTTACAACATTTGAGTGGAATGAGACACCTTTGATTGTGACCACATTGATTGACTCAGTCTTAATGTCGAGCATATTGATCACATTGTCATTGTTGGAATAGGTGTAGTTGACTTCATTACCTTTCCCTTTAGATGTTTCTCCTTTGTCGTAGTTTAGGAATGGTTTTTTGAATGCTGTATGATCTTCGTTGGTAGCGTGTCTGTCTACTTTGATCTACCTCCTTCAATGAGATCTTGAATGACATGTTTGAGCTTAAGGCAATTGTTAGTCTTGTGTCCTTTGTTTTTATGAAAGACACAGTAGGAGTTATCATCCCACCACCTGGGTTTGACCATTGGTTCCCACGGTTTGGAATCAGGAATAGTAAGAACTTTGTTATCCAATAGTGTTTTCAAGACGGTCTCAAGAGGTTCTCCTAAAGGAGTGAATTTTCTATGAGTTTTGGAAGTCCATGATCATCCCGTGTCATTATCCTTGTTTTTTTTGGGTATGGGAGTTGTTACCTTGGAATCCTTGCTTGCTTGCATACTGTTAGTCAGATTGAATACTTCAGGTTTAGGACCAACATTGGATACATCTACTTTGCCATCGTTGACAACATTCTTGTTTTGCTTCCACCATTTAGGCTTGGAGTTGGAGTTGTTTGATTTGTTTTCACCTTGAAGAGTGATCTCCCCTCTTTTGACGATGAATTACTCAATACAGAGGGAATTTTTAATCATTCTGTCGAAGCTTGGTGAGTCTTGCATTTGTAATGCATAGTTTAATTTAGGCACTAGATTATTAATGAAGATCTCCATCTTCTCTATTTCAGGAATGGCCCTTGAGTATCGTGCAAAGATCTTCCTCCACCTTTGTAGGAAGTGTGTGAATGATTCACCAGTTTGTTGTTTGGTATTACATAGGTCCATCATAGTCACATCATCTAGTCACATCATGTTGGATGTTATAGGAGTAATGTTGGATAAAGAATTGAATTAGCTCTTCAAATGTTTTGACCTTAGGGTTTAGTTTTGAGAACCACTCCATGAAATTACCTTCTAGACTTCTTGGAAATAGTCGCATGAGATATGTAGGTTCATGCATGTATTCTATCCTCAAAGCACAAAATTCACTCACATGATCATGTGGGTCAGTTTCTCCCATGTACTTGTCATACTTTGGTCTTGACACGTTAGGAGGAAATGGGATCATAGTGATACTCTTATCAAAAGGAAATGGAAAAATGGATTCCAAAGAGTATGGTGATTTCAGTTTAGCCTTCTCTTGTTTGAGGTTTATAAGATCTATTTGCATCAATGTTAGCTATTTGGCAAGGATAGATATAGGAGTTGGTACTTCCTTTTCTTTGAATTGTTCCACATCATAATCCTTAGGTAATTTGACACCTGTGGACGCTAGATGGAGGAAGTATTTCTCTTTATCGTCATCAATTATCCTTTCTAATATCTTGTGGAACCTCTTACTCTGTTTGAGTTTTTCATATTCATCTTCAAGGATCTCCCCTTCACTATTTGATCCAAAAAGATCACATTCAAAGGTGGTTTCTTCATTCTCATCTAGATCTTCATGCTTTTGACTATTTCTATTGTCATATTCTTCAAAAGATGCACTCCATTCGCGAGTGTTTCTATCCGTTTGTGGAGAGTATAGATCAAGTAGGGAACTGTGAGATGTTTCTCCTAGAAAGTGTGTTGATTTAGGAGGTACTTCCAATCCTTTAGATGTGTACTTGTTGTGTCTTGTGGTAACCATGTGGTTATGTCTCAACTTTTGTCAACATTTCCCAATAGTATTAGGTAGAGTCTCAAATCGTTCAAGTGAGTGTGTCTAGGTAGAAGTGTTGTTTGTGTTTGAGTGGAAGTAAATGATTCCAGTGTCAGAGGGTTAGAATGCCCTGATAGTGAGCTGGGAACCAAGTTTTTGTAAAAAGCGGGTAGACCACACGTATTGAGACATATTACAAGAGTCCGACGGGACATGCAAGGTAGATGTCTAAAAAAGTTTTTGATATAGCCACAGTGAGACCAAAAGAAGCAATAAGGACAGACTAAAGAGTCAAAAGGGGATCTAAAATAAACTATCTTCCTCTGAGAGGCAATGATGCAAGTTCCCACTGTTCAAATGTTGTTAGTTTCATTTTGAAAGTGTGTGAAGTTTGAAGATCACATTTTTGAGATTTTTCAATGATTGAAAAACACAAGTAGACCAAGGTTTGAATTTTGTTTCTTGTTTGAAGAGTTTATATTTTTAATGATTTTCAGTCACATCAAGCATTGTTGCATTGTTAAGAGGGTGAAACAGACACACATCTTATCCCTATTTGCTAGGTGGAGAATGAAAATCTTTTCTTGTTGACTTAGGTACACACTCAAATGCTAATCAGAATATAGCCATCACCAAGCACACAATGGCTCCAGTCATGATGCTGTATTAGCCAAATCCAAACACAAGTGAGGGCACAATATGATGAGTGTCTTGGGGTAATTAATTTTTTCCTTACACAAATATTATCACCCTTTCAGGGATGAATCAAGAATTATTTCAGTTTAAGTGTTGTCTTTTATTGGGCAATCCGTTTGAAACCGTCCCCCATAGAATTACATAAGGAAAAATTGAGGCGTATAGCCCTACAAGTACCTGAATATGTGTAGTCTCACAAGAAAGATTGAAGCGGCTTCACTCTACACATACCCAAGCATATTCAAGGAATGATGTAAAAATTCCATGAACAAAACCGGCTCTGTCTTCTGAGGCTTTGGCCTACGAGGAAGCAATTATTTATAGTGAGTTGGAAGGGTTGGCGTAAAACCTGTCCTCACTTGGGTCATTCCTGGGAGATGTTTTACTCAACCGGTAGGCCCTCTACTATTAAATAAATGTACAAAGGATTGGCGAGCTTAGGATGTCTAGATTTTAGATTCTTCAAAAGAAGAAGAGCATACTCTCCCAATCCATGCCATTTTCTCCCAAAACACACAAACCAATGTTCATTCCTTCAAGCTATGTTGAGCTTGATTTAGGTTGTTCCTATTTAAGAAAAACAAGATGCTTGAAGGTAAATTTTTCCTTGTTCAATTGACCACAGTATTTAGTGAGTTTGCTTGTTCAATTTCCGTGTCCCAAAAATGAATTATACAGTTGAACTTGTTCTTTGATCCATAAGATTTAGTGATTTGTGTTGTTCATTTACTGATCCCAAAATTAGACGATGAGGTTTGATTTGTTCAATTACTCCAAATTATTTTCAAATCATAAATTGACTTGTGAGTTTCTGATTTTCCTTAAAAAGGAAAAGAGCATATTCCTTTGGTCAATTTAGTATAAGATTGGAAAATGTCATTTAGTTTTGAAAGTGTAAGAAAAGAATATAAGTCAAGATAATGGATTATCAACCTATAAAACCATAAGTTAGTATCTTGTTTTCACTCTCTTAGCTCTGACAACAATCTGCAAATACAAGTTAGGCTAAAAATAGGATGACCATCACAGAAACAACCACGTTAGCAAGTTAGAAATCAAATTTGCAAATGTTAGAACCTTGTATTTTTGCTCCCTGGACGACAGACAATATTTCAGAAACCCAAAATGATAAACCCTAAAAATGCTAAAAGATTGACCCCAAATGATAAAATGTACCCAGGATGATATTCCTTTTATGCGGAATGATATTTCATACAAAAAATGTGAAAATGATTACCAAAAATGATTTTAAGGCCAAATTTTACCTTCCAGAAGTGCAATGACAGACGATATTAAAACTCCCAGAAATGATAAGTTGCTCCTGAAAATGATAAAAGAATGATCGAAAATGATAAGTTGCTCCTAAAAATAATAAACTACCTTTCAATTTTGAAAATGTTGAGGGTAGAGAGAAAAATTTGGTGAATTTTTGAGCAATCGTGCCCCACGGTGGGCGCTAGAGATGTGTGTGTAATTTTTGTACCTGTTAAGAGACACAACACTTCAATAAATCATTGCATTAGTGAAAGCAAGGGGTTAGCAAACATAGCAATCATTAAAATCGATCTATTGCTTCCTATATAGGAGTATGAAAAATGACATAATAGCCCTCAGATTATGCATATTCCAGTGACAAATACAACCTAAGAACAAAAGATTCAAATGAAAAGTAATCTAAATGATTCAAAAACATGCAATCTAGCTCTAGAAATGAAGATTACACCAATATAACTAATATTTAAGCTAGAAAGCACTATGAAAATCCTAAACATGAGCAATATGAGATTGCTTCTCCAATTCTCCAAACATGGGCAACATAAGGATGCTATCAACTCTTCAAAATTAGGAGCATTACAAAAATATATTTCATAAAATCAAGGGCCAAGCAAAGGCTTCCAAAATCAAGAATCAAGGGCCATTTGAGCTCAAAATCCATCCTATTTATAGGAGAAATGGAGGAAGGGGAGAAGACTCTAGAAGGGCTG
>MU226912.1:222975-236887 GCA_018584345.1 Thuja plicata
GGGTTTAAGAAGCATGGGTGAGGGTTTAAAGTCAATCCTGACAAGGTGGACTTGAGGAAAGGAATCTTGAGATTCCTTGACTTTCTCAAGTGGGTGGAGTTGTTAATCATTCCTTAATGGAATGTGAAAATATTAAGGGTAGCTTAGGATTAGGATTAGGGCTTAAGGGATGTGATTAAGGAGATAGAGATGGGAGGAGAGAGAATGAGTGGAGGGGGATTAGCTAATTAGGGTTGATTAGCTAATTAAGAAGAATTAACATGTGAGAAGGGGTTGGGATGAGTTTGAACTCATGGTTGTATATTTGAGATTGGTTAGGTTTGAAGGAATATTAATAAAATGAATTGTTGTAATAACATATTCATTTAATAATAGGGATTTAATTAATCATCCAAGCTTTTGATTGCTTTGTAACAATTAATTAGGACTATAGCCAAATTGAATCAATTTAGGCTAGGGGATTGATCTTGCAAGTGATGAGGTATAAATAGGATTCCATTTAATTCACTTTAAATTAATTACCTTAGCCAAGTATGATTTTGAATTGATTGAATTGATTTGATTTGATTGGATTGGCTAAAGTGATTAATGTAAATTAGTGATTAGGTCACTTAGGAGATTAAATTTGATTTGAAGGAATTATACCAAGTAGTAACAGGGTCATTTGGACATAATTGGGGGTATGATCCCACTTAGGGAAAATAGGGTCTATAGTCAAAGTAGACCAAATCTAGGTGGTTACAACTAAAAATTGGTTAAACTAGAATCCCACCCAATCTACCTCTGAAAGTGTCCTAATCTTTGCGCAAGGATCGATCCAAGTGGATTTTACCCAGATCACTTGAAGATTTTACACCCAACATCCGTATTCCTAGGGGGTTGAAAGCATGATTGTGGCATGAGAGGACTTATGTGATTCAAGCATTGAGTTTCTTTCAAAACCCACAATGTGCCTATTCCTAGCCAAAACCAATATCATTTTGTGTGAGATGAAGGAATACTTAGCGCGGGAAAAGATTTTGACACTCAGCCAACTTCCTTAGGTAGGCTTTTGCTTGTTTAACATTGATAAAAAGTTTCACACATATCCCCCACTCCTCAAGGTTTCTTTGTCCCTTGTTGGACTGTTTTTGACATTTGAATAACCATGATTGACTCAAGGTACACTAAGTGTAGTCACTAATTTGATGTGTGATTTGAAAACCTTGTTCTTGCCATTGAATAACACAATCAAGATCTTTACCAACAACAAACGACTTTCCAATTACAAACATTTGTTCCCACGACATGTCAAAACCAAGCATTTTTAAGAAAGTCAAGACCTGATTACCACCTGTGATGAGAGAACAAAAGGAAACCACTCACAAGGCTCAACAATACAAACACATCATTGATTCTCTCAAAAAGGAAATCCAAGCATGCACAACATACGACTTGATTATCTATAACAACAAGATTATATGTTTTAGAAGCAAGTATCATATGCACAACACCTTTGTTTGCTACAAAAAATATGACTAGAAGGCACATCGCCATATCGCTCGGTTGCTCCTCTTCTTATGTCCCTTTAGCTTGCATTTTAGGAGCCTCATCATAATCCTCATCCTTAGGAATTGCATAATCCATCCAACAAAGCTAGCATCTAATCCAATCTAGCATTATCCAATCCAAGATCCAATCAAAATCCAAAATAATCTAATCGAAAGTCCAATCTTAGTGTCACATGTTTTGAGATGCATAAGTACCTACATCTTAATCTAAATCCCTTTTAGGATTCCTTAGATGAGCATTGCTTAGGATAGTTCACTTTGTCCTTGTAACCTCATCACCTCGAGAAAGAGGTTGGTTTGCATTGACAAAGAATCCTATCCTCTGAAGACCATAAGTTTGTCTTAGGTTGACACCATGATCAAACCTACATTAGGGAAAGCAACTCATAATCCTTTGACACATCAAATCATCCTAGATCCACAGGATATCCTTTTTAGCATTTAACATCATTCCTTAATCCTTCATCCTAGGCACCTTGCATATTATCCATAGGAAACTGCTTTAGCATCTTACATTTCATTAGCAACCTTCATTTCATGCCACTCAAAACTAGATCCAAGAAGAGGAAAGACATGGGCACCAATTACGCCACTAGTTCATCCAAACTGACAATAGACTATAACAATGCAATGGTCTCTTTTGACCCAGAGAATCAGGTACCAAGTGAGAATATATGGGTTGACCCAGATGAAACCCCTACTCAAAGTGCTATGGAAGCATTCATGAGCCACCCTGGACATGCATAAATGGTTAGTGCTATCATTAGACATAATAGCCACACTATCCTTTCCAACTTCCAACAAGAAGGAATACAATTTCCATCTGGGGTCATGCCACCATGAGTTGGCCTATCTTTGAACATCCCAGCTGACTTTTCCCATCTTGTGGTGAAAGAGATTTTTGACCCACAATATAGATCATCCCAAGTTGGATCCATTATCCCCCATCTATTTCAACCAACGGGTACAGAGCCCATCATGTACATAATCACACAACCAACACCCCTCTCTATCATGGGACCCCCGGTCTCACAACCATCATAACCAGTCCACATACCCAGCCTATGCAACCCATTGCTTCTCAACCAATCATTGTCAAACCAACATCTGCTCAACCAATCCATGCACAACTAATTGTCTCACAATCGCCAATCACACAAGCTGCAAGCACTTCCAACCATCCACCTCCCTAGAAAAAATTCTCTACTGGTATGTTTCTCCTAGGAGCCTCCCATCAACCCTCTTATTCACAAGGTCCCACAATCCATGCCTAACTAGTAGTCACCCATCCTGATTTAGCACCGCTCTTCCCTTCGCTTGTGAAAATACAAACCAACCCACCAACCTCTCAACATATCCCTCAAGTTGGCCAAACTATGAAAAATACATCATCCTCTACTTGGGGCTACTCTCAGGATGCTATGCATGCATTTGGAATACCCACACAATCGGGTAATGCAAACCCTCCCACTACCCAAGTGCAAACACCCTTCATCAACCCTTTTCCGCACAACCCCGTTGCGTAACCTACCCAACAACAGCTACCAGTTTACACCAACTACTTGGTCGTGCCTCCTTCTATGGCATCCTAAATCATCCCACCTCAGCAAACCAACAAGCTTGCATTAACTACCTTGCTCCTCCCACTGGGGGCACTCACGTGCAAACCAATCCTCCTGTGCACAACAATGTAACTATTCCACCCACTTACGCAGGACTGAGGCACATCCCTCCTACCTACCCACTGCTTCAATAAGCATAATCACACTACCATCGGTAATGCATCCCTCAACCGTAGTTACCACCTCTGCAGCAAACCCATTTATCTCCCTATCACACCTCCCAATATTCTCCACAAAATCCTCCTTTTTCCCCAGCATCTTTTGACCCATATCAAGCACCGGGATCCAATGTAATGGGTGGACTACCTCCTCCACCAGTCATTCAAGAGTGGGAGGAAATGAAAAATTCTCTCAAGGAGCTTTGAGCCGAGACCAAGACAAAAATGTTCAAATTCAAAGAAGTGTGTCCCTACCCCTTTGACTGATCTATCTCAACAGTTCCCTTCCCCAAGAATTTTGAGACTCCCAAATTTGACAAGTATCAGAGGAAGGGTGATCCTACTAGCGATGTCAAAGAATTTTACATGGCCTGTCAAGATGTGGCATACAATGATAACTTCCTCCTACGCCTCTTTCCCAAAAGTCTATTGGGATTGGCTCTTGAATGGTTTTATAAGATCCCTTATGGTTTGATCACGTCCTTTGTCGAGTTGTTTGATAAATTTTTAACCCAATATGCGCATCTTGTTGAGAGTGAGTTATCTCTCCTAGACTTGTGCAATTCCAAGTAGAAAGGAGGTGAAAGCCTAGTAGACTATCTCTAGAGATGGTAAGGCCTTACTACATGATTATCTTATCAACCTCCTAAGAAGCATTTTGTTAAAATTTTCATTGACAATTTACACCCTAAATTGGCACATCATGTATGCATGAACTGTTTGCAAACATATCAAGAAATCTATGGAAAAGGCATGGACCTCGAAAAGGGTCTTATAGATGATGGAACCATCAAGTTATACAAAGAGATGAATCAGGATAGGCCTAACAATGATAGATCCCGATAGCAGAATACAAATAAGAGCACCATGAATAATGGTGCCACTGATACCAAGCATGTCCAAATTATCATCGCTGGACCTAACATGCCCACTCCTGCATACCAACAACAACCTATGTATCAACAACAACCTTCATATAAACAAAAACCTACTTATCAACAACAACAATCTACCTATCAACAACAATCTACCTATCAACAACAACCTGCATATCAACCTGTTACTACCTAACAATGCACTCTAGCGTATCTTCCGCTGGTGGAAAATTTTCAAACCAATTTCCAAAATCTTGTTAATAAAACCAATGCTGTATCCATCCCTCGGGGACAAAATAGACCTCACAATTAGAACATCCCAAAATGTACATTCACCCTGCCGGGTGAATCTATCGACGTCATATTTTAGAAAATGGCTCAGGCCAATCTAATTGTGTACCCACACACACAACCTTTCGATGAGTTAGCACCAAAACCCATTTGGTATAGGGATAATGAGTATTGTGAATATCATCATGTTAAGGGACATGCAACCGCAAAGTGCATGAAATTCAAACATTACATTTAGGATCTCATAGACAAAGAGGAGATCATTGTCAATGCACCAACTCAAACCTCATCAAATTCCAAGCTACAAATCTACCAAAATGTGTTTCCTCAACACGATACTGGAAAAGGCCCCGCCAATCCTCCTCCACCCCTTAACAATGGGAAGGGAAAACAAGAAGACAATGTTGACAAGAAATATTAAACTTTTGCATACATCAATTATGATCATCTCATCAGTTGTATCTCCCAAGTTGAACCCTCGGTTAATGTCATCCATATCAAGGGTGTGGACAAGCACTGTGCAGTTACCACCCATCGAAGAAGAATAATGGTCATAGGTGCTAGTGCTAATCCTCCATCTGGAGCACAATACAATTTACTGGAATACCTAGGGAATACCCCTGCACAAATTTCCATCCTGGATCTTCTCTGTACTTTGCCTGTCCACCAGGAGATCCTCAACAAAGCCCTACAAGAATCCCGTGTCCCCAGTGACATTGATCTCGCATAATTCTAGAATCTTGCGGGCCACCTCTTTGCCTCTTGTAGAGTCTCTTTCAAGCCAGTCGACATGCCCCAAGTTGACCCAGACCACAATCTCCCCCTCCATATCTTCGTCTTGGTCAAATACTTTGCAATAAAATAGGTCATGATAGATAATGGTTCAGCCCTAAATTTATGTATCTTAATGTTCATTAAACAACTAGGATATATTGAAGTGGACATAATGAATAATTTTATCACAATCAAGGCATATGACAACCTAGAAATAACATCAGAAGGTACCATTTCCTTGCCCATTCAGCTGGGCCTTGCAGTGTAAGATATGATATGTCATGTTGTTGATCTTGACCTTCCCTACAACATCCTCCTTGGATGCCCATGGATCCATTCTATGTAGGCTGTCCCATCCACTTACCATTAGTGCATCAAATTCCCACATAACAGCACTGAAATCACCATCCACATAGATCCCAAACCATTAGCATACTGCAATGTGTTGGAAACCTCCTTCCCACATTCCCATCACTGTCCTGGGATCGACATTGGAACCTCTGTCGCTAGTTCATCTCAAACCCATTCAGATCTAGAGACCATCCTTTCCTCCACCCTTTCAATGCTCAAGATCAATAAAAATAGTTGTGGAGAATATAATTTCTCAGATGCCTTCGTAGTTGGAGCACTGCCATTTGATCTGCACACTCAAGGTCGCAAACCTAATCCAAACAAGACAAAACAAAAAACAAGCAAGCTGCTAAAATTGGGCCCTACCACTTTCATATTTCATGGAATTTTAAATATCCATGAAAGGACACCAAATATCAACCAGTGGCTTTATAAGGACCCACCCCCACTAGAAAAGGGTTTCCTTGATTACTTCAAAGGCAAGTACCCTTCCACTCACAAGCTAGTTATGCAAAAATGGAATTATCAAGGAGGTGGTTTAGGATGTGAAGAAGGCGGCATGAAAGAGCCTTATTTACCTACCAGGCAAGAAAAGCACCCAGGTCTTGGTATAGACTCTACCATGACTGGGGAGACCAATAGAAACACATATATCTATGATAATCTCCTGGGTGAAATCATTGAAGTCGAACACATCCCTGAGGAGAAGATTGTGAAAGCTTACGATGATGTCCTCAATGAAGAAACCTTCCTAGGAAATTTTGTCCTTTGTTAACTAGCCATTAACTTCATTTACCTCCCCCTCAAACATCCTGAGCTCATTGAATGGGACCAACCGAGTGTTGTACATGTTGACGAGTTCCAAAGCGAGGAAGCACTGTTAAGATTCATGGGAGCTACAAAATAAGAACCTGACTGGGGGCATGGATCAACATATGTGTACAAACTAGATCCAAAGGCATACTTCAGGGAAGAGGAGGCCTTCAGCCACAAAAATGAAACAAAAAATAAAAATAAAAATAAAAAAGCAAAAAATCAATCTCCTACTGAAAACCCCTCTGGGGCACTATCTGATCACAAAAGAGTAAGAATAAAGGGCGTATCCATTGGTGAAAACCTCTCTAAGGCACCAAAGGATGAAGAACCTCCTCTTCCTCTTATTCATGATTAAAGACCTGAGCAATCATCAATACTCATCAAAGAAATGAAACCCATCAATTTGGGCACAAAAGACATCCTCACCATCACATACATAGCAACATCTCTGACTGAAGTAGAAGAAACATATCTCATCACTCTCTTGAAAGAATCCATAAATAAGTTTGCATGGTCTTATTCCCACATGCTAGGATTAGACCCTAACTTGGTGGTACACAATGTGGCTATAGATCCAAATGTCAAACTCGTGAAGCAAAAGCTCCACAAAATGTACCCTAAGGTTGCATTATTAGTCAAAGTAGAATTGGAAAAATTGCTACAGGCCAAAATCATTCATGCCATCAACTACTTAGAATGGATTTCCAACATGGTGCCAGTATCCAAACCTGACAAATCAATCAGGATTTTCATAGATTTTTGGGATCTTAATAAAGCATGTCCCAAGGATTATTTCCCCTTTCCCAACATTGACATATCATCGATCTTACCGCTGGACATGAGATGTTGTCTCTCATGGACAATTTTTTAGGATATAACCAGATCCATATTGCAGAAGAAGATCAACATAAGACAACATTCACAACCCCTTGGGGTACCTTCTACTATAATATGATTCCTTTTGTTTTGAAGAACACAGGGGCAACCTATCAACGCGCTATGACAACCATATTCCACAACATGATCCACAAGATTCTTAAAGACTATGTGGATGATATACTGGCCAAATCTGTCAAAAGAATAGATCACTTGGATGTGCTTGAGTGCATATTTGATTGACTTGGACATTATTGCCTAATGCTAAATACAAAGAAATGTGTTTTCGAAGTCACATCTAGAAAATTCCTAGGGTTCATTGTATCCAGATGAGGCATTGAAATATATCCAAAAAAGGTACAAGCCATCATGGACATGCCTCCACCAAGAACACTCTAACAACTGCACAGCCTCCAGGGGAAGTTAAAATCTATGCGTCATTTTATCTCTTAGTTAGCAGACAAATGCCAACCATTTACCCATCTCATGTGAAAAGATAACAACTTTAAATGGGATCCTCACTATCAGAAAAAGTTTTGAAAAGATCAAAGAGCATTTGGCTATTCCACCTATATTGGTACCTCCTGTACCTGGCTAGCCCCTCATCCTATATATTCTGCTACCACAACAACACTGGGAGCACTCCTTGCTCAAATGGATGACGAAGGAAAAGAATGAGCCATTTATTACATCAATTAGACCTTAGTGGGTTATGAGATTAATTATTCCCCTATGGAGAAAGAATGCCTAGAAGTGGTTTTTTCCACTCAAAAACTTCACCACTATATGCTCAGTCATACAATCAAGCTCAGTTAAAAAGTGGACCCACTTAAATATCTATTATCTAAAACCACTCTCACTGGTCAAATGGAAAAATGGGTCATACTTCTAAGCAAATTTGACATTCAATACGTAGACAAAAAAGACATTAAAGGACAAGTCATCGCTGATCAGCTAGTAGAAGCACCTCTGGTAGACACATATTTTTTGGTCACAAAATTTCCAGATCAACATTTATGCATGGTAGAATAGAAACCTACCTGGAAACTTTACTTTGATGGATCCTACACAACTCGTGATGCAGTGGTAGGAATACTTTTTGTCACACCTCAAGATGATTACATCCCTATGTCCTTCAAATTGGGATTCCCCTGCATGAACAACATTGCAGGATATGAGGCAATAGTCATAGGGCTCCGCATGGCTATAGAACGGAACATCACAAATATACATGTCTTCGGCGATTCTCAACTCATCATCAAACAAGTCTTGAATGAGTATCAAACAAAAGACGATAAGCTAATGCCATATAAGGAGATGGTTGATAAGATAAAAGAGCACTTTCTTCATTTGCAAATAACACAAGTGCCATGACTACAAAACAAGGCTACTGATGCAATGGCCACAATTGGATCTCTCCTAGAGATCCCTCACGATCCTGAACAATATGAATTCTTAGTTGAGCAACTCCATGCTCCCGCTTATGAGAATGATGAATCAAATCATGTATGTGTCTTGGTTGGTCCCTAGTCCCCATGGTACCATGATATCCACGCTTACCTAAAAAATGGTATCATATCTCCTCATCTCACCTCAAACCAATGCCAAAACCTTATCTAAAGAGCTTCCCTCTACACCATTGTAGCCAATACCCTATATCATCGAGGCTATCACAATGTACTTTCTAGATGTTTAGACAAAAATGAGGCCGCCCAGGCTTTACATGAGGTACATGCTAGTATCTATGGTGCCAACATAGGTGGTATGGTCCTAGCCAAAAAACTATTATGAATAGGGTACTATTAGCCCACAATGGAGCATGATGTTTGTGAGTTAGTCAAGAAGTGCTTACCATGTCAACAACATGCCAATCTGATCCATGCTCCTCCACAAGACCTCTAACCTATTGTGCCACCTTGGCCCTTCTCTTGTTGGGGTCTAGACTTCATTGGAAAGATCACCCCCTCTCATTTGAAGGACACAAGTACATAATCACAGAAATGGAATACTTTACAAAGTGGGTTGAGGCAATTCCACTTACCCTCACTACTAGAGTATAGATCTCAAAGTTCATCCTCTACCACCTTGTTTTCCACTTCGACATCCCGTCCACTATCTTCATAGATCATGGAACACCATTTGAAAATTAACATGTTGACGATCTGTGTGCTCGTCTCCACATCCACCATCACTACTCCAGTCCATATTTTCCTCAAGGTAACAACTGTGTGCTAAAAATGTGTCACACTTCTATGAATCTTTATATCCAAGATTTCTCAAGAATGAGATCTCAAATGGTGACTCATAGCTCTCTATTCATGGAGTGCAAGGGTTTGTAATGGAGGCCCTCAGATTGACCTAGTTTGTGCCCGTGCAAGTACACTATAAAATGAGAGATTTAAAAAGGACAAGCAAGAATGATAGTCTCCATGATCATCAAGTATTCATGCAAATGAAGATGAAAACTATACTATATGATAACAACGCAAGAAAGAAAATTAATCTATATGATAACAATGCATGATTATTCTATGAAAATAAATACAAATACAAGATTAATCTATGAAAGGAAACATGAATCTAATCTAACATGCAAGTGCAAAATCAATCTAAATGGATTGCCATGGGGCATGAAAGAAGAAGACAAGAAGAGAGAAGTTGCAATATTCAAGCTCAAGTGCTCAAATTCTTCTCCAAAATCGCTCTCCAAACTTGCAGCACAACAATACATAAAATCTTCATTCTCAAATGAGAAGGAGAGGTTTCCTTATAAATATCAATGGACAGTGGAGATTAAGAGGCAAAAAAAAAACAATGGTGGAGATTAAATCTTGGTTGATCTATGTGCTCATATCTTCAAAAGGCAAAAGTCAAAGGCTATGATTAAGAGGCAAAAAGCTCACCACTTAGGAAGGTGTAGAAAAAGGAACTTTATTTATTTTTATTTAATTTATTTCCTTTTCAACAAAGAGGGATTTAAGTGGGGGTTTTATTTAACTAAAATAGGGATTTTCTTTTAATTAAATAAGATTATTTAATTTAATTGAAAGGGAGATTTTTAATTAATTAAATAAGATAATATCATTTAATTAAGAGAGATTTTAATTAAATAAAATAAGATTATTTAATTAAAAGAGATTTTAACTAAATAAAATTATTTTATTTAATAAAAATGAATTATTTTCTTTTAATTAAATAAGATAATTGATGAAATGATCAAACCTTAGGAAATATTGAAATAATTGAATTAAATACGATTTGATCAAGGAAATTGATTTGAATTAAAACATTGCAAAGCATTGATTCAGGAATTTGATAAATTGATAAATTGATAAATGGGGGCCCATAGTCTAGGCGACCATTTTAGGGTGCATACATTTGCCCCTTTTTGACTAATGTGTGATCTTTATGGGAACACATGTAGTAAAAGAATGTAGTTGAAGTGTGAGATTGATTTGGGATCACAAAACAACCCAGACATGTGATCGTTATGGGAACACATCAGGACAAAGATAAGTTGTTTGAAAAAGACAAGGTCAACACCCCTGTAAATAGGTAATTAACATGTCCAAGATAAGAATCTCAAGCAAGGTTTCCCCAAGCGGAGCAATTGATAGGATTGATAAAGCTGAATCAAGGATTGAAAATTGATAGGTACCACCCCCTCGTGATTGAAATCGAAATGAGACAGAGGAGAAACAACAAATTGATAAATTTGATCAAATTGAACTAAAGATAAGGTTCTTGATGTAATATGAAAGATATAAGGATCACAGAACCAAGGTAGATCATCAAGCATGAAATATTATGCCCCAAGGTTGAATTAGAAGAAAAGAAGTGGGGTGAAAGTGAATGGAAGATAGAAGTTTGGAAGAGGTGGAAAGAAATGGAGAGAAGAAAGAGAATTTGCCTTAAGAAAGAGAATGCCCCAAAATCAATCAACTGTTTAAGATATAAAATTTTGATTAAGATCACGAAAGAAGATAAGGAAATGAAGATGAGAACATGACCACAGTTGATTAAAAGTCCACAAGAAAGATGAAGGAAACCCTCGTAAACTCATAATGCAGCCTAAAAATGCAAATTAATATGAAGTCTAACAATGCAAGCGACATGAAAATGCAAAGGTGTACTTGCAATAGAGCAACTGTAACATAGGAATTTGTGTTCATCATTCATTAGAGAATGTTAAGGAATCTATTTTCATCATTGGGCCATTATTAACGGACATCAGAAAATCACACAATCATCACTAATCACAAGTGCAACTATGAAGATATGAATGTGATTTATATCAGATTGGAATGTGGAAAGATTCTAACATAAGAATCAAAGACATAAAGGTCAATATGACTTTGATGTTAGCTTACCCAATTTAATGTAGAAAAACCACGCTTGCATCAAGGCATAGAGGCCAGGATGACCAACAAAATGGTTGTGCAAAAATAGTTAAGCATAAAGCGGGAAGCAAATAAAAACATGCTGCATGCCCCAAGTCCTCTAGCTATGCATCTCAAAGAGACTTATTAGACAAGGACACTCAACGAAAATCAATAACAGTCAACACACAAAGAAAAGATCATGACATAGCTCAAGCATTTAGTGTTGTGTTTAAAATTTTAAGTGTGTCAACTGATATTGAGTTCCGAGGATAAGGATCAAATGCTTGCAAGCAGGTAAAATCATATGACAAAACTGGGTAAGACCAAACTGAGAAGTGTTGAAAAACACTCGATGTCAGGGGTTGTATTGAAAAATACAGTTTGGGTGATGTTGAAAAACACCATTTGTGAGATGTTCTATAGACCAACTCATCCAAGAGACCAAAGCTAACATAGTTATGCCCCCTAGACAAAGACAAAGACCAATTCAAAACCAAGGCAACAAGGACAAGGCATGATGGAGAAAGGTTAAGTGTCGAGGACACACTAAGAAATAGTGGTGCAAAGGCCTCAAGTAGTGCCTGTTTCCAGGTTTTCACCACTTGGATTTCATTACAATTTTTTCATTTTTTTCTTCTTTTTTTCAAGATTTTTTTATAATTTTTTATAATTTTTGCTACCAAGGCGTTTGTTTCCAGGTTTTCACCAAGGAACTTTTTCTATTTTTTTTTTTAAATTTTTGAATTTTTGAATTTTTTAAATATTTTTTGAAATATATAATTTTTTTTTAAGATACATCAAAGCGCCTATTGCTAGATTTTCACTAAGATGATCATTTTTTCAGGACATTTTCCAATTTTTAGAATTTTTGACAATATATCATTTTTTAGATTTTTTAGGATAAATAATTATGTACAAAGGATGCCCCCAGATAGAATGGGCATCAAACTCCCAAGCAAGGTCACATTGTGCAGTCCCAATGTTTGGCAAGGTGGAGGACAGGAGGGATTAGCAAGCTGGTGGAAGATATGGAAGACAAGAGAATGAAGGAAAATGAAGGGAAGAAATCCTCAAAGGCAAACTCCTCAAGAGTACCCAAGTTAGGGAAAAGAAAGAAACATCATGTAAAAAATATTTGGACAAGCAATGAAAGGCCAACATAGGATAAGTCACAAAATCGTAATGCAAGAGCAGGAAAGGATGAAGTCCAAAGGAGTAGACATGTCAAGAGGCTTCATAGCACCATGTTTTACTCTTTGTTTATTTCTTTTTTTATTAGATCAAGACCAAAGGGAAAAAGGATAGCGATAGGAAAAAATGAATGGAGGAAGATAGATATGAAGGCCAAACATGAAAGGAATGAAAGGAAGGTCATTGTAAGATAGCTCACAAGATAGCTCACAAGATAGCCCAAATGTTCGTGTATAGATCAACATTGTCAAGATCAAAGAGAGAATACAGAATGGATGAAAGATGTAGAAGAACTATGCATGATGCCTGAATGCCATGTTTTCATCACGGTACCTATCCAAGGCACTACAAGGGAGTGGTTTTCACCATAGGAAAAAATTATTTCTCTTTAATTTTTTTTTTTAAAAAATTTATTTATTTATTTTTGAATGTTTTTTTGGAAGAAGGAAAACTTTTTATATAATGCTCCTTGAAAGGATAACCCATGATATGCCAAGGATCCAAAATTATATGCTCAAAGATGCCGATAGGGAAAGGAAGATGAAAGAGGAAAATAGAGGATAAGATTTTATGCAAAGCAAGTGAGGTTGGAAGATAGGAGGAATAGGCAAATGAGGAAAAAGAGTAGAAGGTAGAGGGATAGTGAATGGAAGGATTGTGAAAGGGTAGATGGAAAGGAAGGAAAGACCAACATCAACACACACCTTGAAGGGTGAAAAGAGGATGGAGGAAAGGTGAATGAAGGAATATGTGAAGGAATATGGTGAATGGATAGCAGAGGTTGCGGTTTAGGTGCATGGAATGAAAGAATGTTTTTGGAAGAAGATGAAGTGGAAGCCTTTGGAAGCTTGAATGCGAACTTCACTTGTTGCCCAACATGAGACTCTTTCAAGAGAGAGTTTGGAATCCATATAGTCGTAGGCTTTTCATTTATTTTTGATGATTTAGAGAGAATATCTTCAATGATGGATTTTGGAACCCATACTTGTCTTGTAGTTTTCTTCTTAGTTATCTCTTTTGACTTTA
>MU226912.1:236937-273458 GCA_018584345.1 Thuja plicata
GATGGATTTTGGAACCCATACTTGTCTTGTAGTTTTCTTCTTAGTTATCTCTTTTGACTTTATGCCCCCATGTCGATTAGAGGAGACATGGTGATCTTCTTTTTTAGATGGATTCTTGTATTGCTTCCTTTTCTTGTATTGAATATTCAAGTTTCTTCCAAAAGACTTGGGACTTGTAGAGGAAGAAGAAGGATATGACTGGTTTAGATGGGTGGACGGATGAAAATGATTCAAGGGTATGCATCTATGCTGATCTTGAGGAAAGATAGGAGATGGAGGGATGTAAGGACCCAAGATGGATGATGAATTAAGAGAGTTAGGAGGGGCAAGTGAAGGGACATAAGGAACCAAGATGGAAGGAAAACATGAAGCCCTTAGTATTGGTTGGAGAGGTCCAAGGATGGACATGGAGGATGCAAAAGGATAATCAATAAGTTCATCAACATGTATATGACAACCAAGGACATCAACATCTTTAGAGTGAGCATTAGGATTTTCAATAGGATCATGAACATCTTGAATAGGAGCACCTTCTTTGATAGGATTGTTTGAATATTGGAAAGACTTAGGAAGAGTAGAAAGTGGAAGCGAACACGGAGTGGTAGAACAAGAAGATGGAAGACTTTGATCTTGACAAGGATCTTTGGATAGCATAAGCGCATAATTTTCTCTTGATTTTCAATAGGCTCAACATTGGAAGTAACAATACCATTTTTAATAACCTTAATAGAAGTATCATCTTTGGAAAGTGAAAGTGGGGTAAGGTTATTTCTATTGTCAATAAGCTCAACGGTGTAAGTAGTAACTTGATATTACTTAGGAGAAGACTTAAGACAGGGTGGAATGAATGAGAAAGGGAGTGCGGGATCAAAAGAACCATGAAATGGATAAGAGACATCATGAAAAGGATTGGATGACATGGAGTTTTCTTGATCTTGATCTTTCTTTATGTTTTTTTCTTTATCTTTTTTAGAGTCCTCTTGACATGGATCCACTTATAAGGACAAGGAAACATGTTGGAATTGTATGGTAGACTTGGGAAGAAATGGGGAAGGATTAGCTGAAGTAGGAATAATAGCATATAAAGACTTAGGCTCTTTTTGTTTAGAATTATTGAAAGTATTTGAAACCAAGTGAAGGTTAGCTTGAGTTTCTTTAAGAGGTATCCCTTGAGGACAACTATAGGAAATCACATGAAAAGCATTAGGACCTTTGTTGAATGAAGGATTTGTGAAAGATTTGAAAAACTTGGAGACTTTAGGAGATGTATGAGTATTGAAGGAAGTAGAGAATGGAAGGGAATCATCACAAAACAAAGGCTCATCATTAACATGATCTTTCTCGAGAGTGTAATCTTTATTTTAAGTGTGAGAGGTCTTAGAGGAGAGATTCTTATAGTATTTACATTTATAATCAGCATGAAAAGCTTTCTCTTCATCAATAGAAGTAAATTTATCATCCAGGTATTGTTCACAAAAATCATCAAAGTCTCTTTCAAAATCAGAGTCATATGGATCACCATCGCAATCTATCCAATGTGACAAACCATTACCAGTAAGAACGAGCACATGACTGGGAGAAATCTTAGGAATAGAGGTGTCATGGGTATCACTACATTGTCCATCATCATAGTCATCAAAGATGGGCGTGTCATTCTTCGTGGAAGAGGTATCACAAGGATTTTCACGTTGCTCATCATGGTATGTTTTGAGAAGAGAAGTAAGACTCTTGGGAGAAGTAGAAGAAGAACAAGAGCATGGAGAAGAGGAAAGTGAAGACCTAGTGGAGGAAGAAGACTTGGATGATGAGGAAAGATGAGAAGACTTAGAAGATGAAAGATGTTTGGAGGAAGGAGGTCGTGACAAGATCATGTGTATGATCCTAGAAAAGGCATCTGATTAAATCAATTTTTTTCTATTTTTGTCATAAATTTCTTACCCATGCGATTTTTGGAGGAATAATACTCTTCAAATTGAGCAATGAGTTTGAGATCATCTATTTTCAAGAGAGGTTCCATAACAAGATAAGTGAGATTCACGGTTCTGGAAGAGGAGGAATCAAGCATGGGAGTGACAGAAGAGATGAATAGAAGAAGATAGATGAGATAATAAGAGTAAAAGAATTGAGAGGATGTGAAGATCTTAGGAAGAAGAGGAAGAAGCACGAAGGAAGAAGAGAAAGGATGGAAATGGGAGACTAGGAATACATGGGATATGTGGAAGAAAGAAGAACAAGAGTCATTTTGTGCAACTTGATACCATTTACGTTCATTTGGATGTTGAGAAACATGTCATAGCACTTTTTTGGGAGACCAATTGAAGTTTTTTATCAATTGAGAACTCAGATTTGTTCATTTTAATTGACCAACTAGATGCATTAACATGTTTTATCATTAATCAGAGATGAAAGATAGTAGTTAGGGAGTTCAAGAAAACAATTATCTTCAAACAATGAGCAAGGGATAAAGCAACCATGCACATGAACAAGAATAGTGACATAGTATTCTACTCCATAAGAATTCTACTTGTGTATGTTCTCAAAATGTTTTGCAATCACACACATAGTCCTATAAAAGAAAAAGTTGGTTGCACTATGGTTCATAGTAATGGTTAACTCTGCAACTTTTACAATCTCAAGTGGGTGAAATCCAATCCCGGTGCACCAAGGTTTTGACACAGTCTGAGAATTTAATCAATCAGGAGCCGCTGAGGAGATCTGACAAACCAACAAGAAACCAAACCTGTGGAGATTTCTTCCACAAAGATATTTATATAGTGGTTATTGCTACTATGGAAGAAATGGCTATTACTGCTTGAGGTTCCGTTCACATGGTTTACCTAATAAAGAGAGTGTCCACTATGGTTAACCCTCTCTAACAAGGAAGACTCACAATATGAACCACATGGGGACTTGGTTTGGATTCAAGGGTTCCAAGTTTTTGATTCTCCCAAAAGGGAAAAGAGCATAATCCTCTAGCCTCTTCACCTCACCCAGACATAGAAAACAAGATTAATTGACCTAGTAATTTGAAATCACCTCACCCAAGGTTCGTATATCAATAATAATGACCACCGATCTCAAGAGAGAAAGTACCGTCAAAAGTTGAAGACCAAACCAAGTGAGATAATAACAAATCCTTCCCTACCTACAAGGGGATCTATCATCAAGAAGAGCTTCGTGTGTAAAATAAGAGACTGAAGCCCACTCTCTCAAGATCACCACAAATAGTGTTCATAGGGCCTAATTACTATGTGAAACATATATGCAAGAAAGAAAATCTAGGTTCATTCTTTAGAGCAAAAATTAGAAATGTGATCTATGAAAGCAAGAAACACTCAAGCTAAACACATGAGAGGTTCATTTTTATTTCCAAAATCCAAATTTTATAGAGATGCAATAGAATACCTCAAGTCTGAAGCAACACACTTAGTAGATTTTACCTTATTTTTATTTTTGTTGAGCTTTTCCGCAAAAGCAAGCCACGAACTCTCCAACAAGCAAGACAAGCAAACAAACAAACAAGATATGCAATGTATATTCAACTTATGCAAACCCTAGGGTTATATCTAAAAATCAATTGTTAGGAGAAATAATAACCAACAAATAATTTAAATGACAACTCACATCATGCATTGAACCATGTGAAAAATAAGTGCAAGCTAATCATTAAATGCCCTTTTTTTTTAATTTTGATTTTTTTTGACCAAGTCAACAAGATCTGATTTGTTTGCTATGATTTCAGCCTTAAAAATAGAAATGAAAAGAAGAGACCCCTGCTGAAAATTTGAGAGATTTTCAAAAATGTAAATTTTTTAGCAATATTTTCTGATTTGTGTCCTAGGGACCCTATTTATAAAAATAGACCAATTTTTAAAGATAGGATTTTAAAGCCATTTTTTGTCATAAAAAAAAACACAGAGAACATACCACCTGTAGAATTCCAAGAGATTTCCAGAAATGTAATTTTTTCTAAACAATTCACTGATTTGCGACCAGAAATTTTTTTTCATGAAAAATCATAAAAAAATTATAAATCCCACCAAAATGATTCGAAAAATTTGATTTTCATACTAAGAGGCCATTGACCCAATTCCAACCTGAAAAAAAAATTCAGACCAAAACTCCAAGCCGTTTGGGAGATATGATCAAATCTTTCAAAAAACCCTAGGTTTTGTCTTCAATTCATCCTGCACAAGGGTTAGGCTTGAAAAACTTTAATAAAATAACTATGTAAAGATTACAAAATCTGAAAAAATGAATAAAATGAAAGAAAATTAGGAGCATCATGCCCCACGATGGGTGCCAAAAATGTGTGCTAAAAATGTGTCACACTTCTATGAATCATTATATCCAAGATTGCTCAAGAATAATATCTCAAATGGTGACTCATAGCTCTCTATTCATGGAGTGCAAGGGTTTGTAATGGAGGCCCTTAGATTGACCTAGATTGTGCCCATGAAAGTACACCATAAAATGAGAGATTCAAAGAGAAAAAACAAGAATGCTAGTCTTTATGATCATCAAGTATGCATGCAAATGAAGATGAAAATTATACTATATGATAACAATGCAAGAAAGGAAATTAATCAGATGATAACATTGCATGATTATTCTATGAAAGGAAATACAAATGCAAAATTAATCTTCGAAAGGAAACATGAATCTAATCTAACATGTAAGTGCAAAATTAATCTAAATGGATTGCCATGGGGCATGAAAGAAGAAGACATGAAGAGAGAAGTTGCAATATCCAAGATCAAGTGCTCAAATTCTTCTCCAAAATTGCTCTCCAAACCTGCAACATAACAATACATAAAATCTTCATTCTCAAATGAGAAGGAGAGTTTTCCTTATAAAGAACAATGGACGGTGGAGATTAAGAGGCAAAAAGAAAATAAGCAATGGTGGAGATTAAATCTTGGTTGATCCATGTGCTCATATCTTCAAAAGGCAAAATTCAAAGGCTATGATTAAGAGGCAAAAAGCCCACCACTTAGGAAGATGTGTAGAAAAAACAACTTTATTTATTTTTATTTAATTTATTTCCTTTTCAACAAAAAGGGATTTAAGTGGGGGTTTTATTTAATTAAAAGAGATATTTTTTTTTAATTAAATAAGATTATTTAATTTAATTGAAAGGGAGATTTTAATTAAATAAGATAATATCATTTAATTAAGAGAGATTTTAATTAAATAAAATAAGATTATTTTATTAAAAGCGATTTTAATTAAATAAGATTATTTTATTTAATAAAAAGGAATTGTTTTCTTGTAATTAAATAAGATAATTGATGAAATGATCAAACCTTAGGAAATATTAAAATAATTGAATTAATTATGATTTGATCAAGGAAATTGATTTGAATTAAAACATTGCAAAGCATTGATTCAGGAATTTGATAAATTGATAAATGGGGGCCCATAGTCTAGGCGACCATTTTAGGGTGCATACAACAACCAAGCTGAGGAAACTAATAAAAACCTTCTCAAAACCCTCAAGAAAGTTTTCAATGATATTGGTCATGACTGGAACCTCTATATTAACCCTGCCTCTAGGCGTATCACACTTCATACCACACCCCTAAAGACACCACTCCATATTCCCTAGTCTATGGTGCTGAAGCTGTCCTACCCATAGAAGTTGAACTACCATCATTGTGTGTGTCACTCAAGAACATGATTATAGATGAAGACTATCTAGTGGCACACCTCATGCAATTGGATCTATTAGATGAGAAACACCAACATGCATATGATCACTTGATTGTGTACCAAAATCGCCTCAAGAAAAATTACAACAAAAAGATTCACCCATGGCAATTCTAGGTCGATGATCTAGTCCTTAAAGAAAATTTGAAGGTGGGCACAAATCATGAAAAGCAAGGCAAGTTTGAAGTTACCTGGCAGGGCCCCTATATTATCACTACATGCTTCGGCTCTGGGGTATATCAACTCTCCACTCCTGAAGGAGATTCGTTGAATGATCCTATCAACATTATTCACTTTAGATGCTTTTATGCCTGAGGACATGACAGTATATTCTAGTTCCTAAAAAATCCATAGAAAGCATAAAAAATCCTAAAAAAATTTAAAAAATCTATAAAAAAATAGAAAATGAAGCTGAAAAAATGGTTGTCCCAATGAAAACCTGGCAAACAGGTGCTTAGACAACATCAAATTTTTTTTTAAAAAAAGAGTAAAGAGAAAATTTTTGTCCAATGGTGAAAACTTGGCAATCAGGCACCTTGGACAAGTATGGGTAATAAAAACCTGGAAACAGGTGTCACACATAGTGGACTGTTCCATTATTTGTCAAAATATCATTCCCACATCCTTTGCACCCATTCCATCCCCCAATCCCTATTCCTTGGGTGTTCCAACCTCTCACATGCATCAGTAGCATGAACCAATCACATCTCATCCTCAAAAGAATCTTTGTACTTATCGCTTGTGTATAGCCGCTCGACTTTGCTCCATTTTCCTCCACTTTCTTCTCCCACCTATATATTTATGTATTTTTAATCCTCTTGTACAACTTAAACGCGTAAAAATCCAAAAAAAATTATAAAATCATAGAAAATCCTAAAAATTCAAATATCCTTACAAAATCCAAAAAAACTAAAAAATCGTAAAAATTTAAAAAATTCAAAAAATCTTCCAGAAAATTGTAATAAATCTTTCCTTCCTTCCGCATTGCTCAATTTTTAGCTTTTAGTGACGTTTTGACTCATGCGCCTATGATCATGTTTTTCACCAAATCAATTTTTTGAGACCGACTATCCTTTCTCATCATCCTTTTCACAGTTTTTGCCACCGAATCTTTCAATCAGATTACAATCCAATCCTTGCTCGTCAAGATGCATCCTTCTAGTGTTGACTTATCAAATCCTTCATCACACAATCCTATTCATGGAAAGAACTTTGGACTGAATGACAGCTTGGTCATGAGGCCTTCTTTATTGATTTTATATTTTTGTGTTAGTTGAAACCTACTCACCACTACCTCAATCTGCTATATCTTGGTGCGTTGTGATTGGTGGCTACTAACACATGCATATTTTGTAGTGTGCTTTGTTTGAGCATCTAGTCCACATAAAGAAATCTTGTCATCTGTGTTCTCTAACACCTGATGCATACCTCCTTTTGCAATATCAAAACCAAATGTGCTCTCCATCTTTTCAAACACAATTGACTCCCCAAGTCCTGCATCTGCATTCTTAGTTGCATTCATACTCATTCTACATCTTGCATTTTTGGAAGGCTTCTATTTCTTCACTCTTCTCCCTTCCTCCTCTTACACTTTCTCTTTTCAAGAAAATCCCACACACGTTTCTCTTGTTGCATCCTTTTCTCGAGGGGGCACCACCTCTTACTGTCGTCGCTTAAGCTCGACTCCTAAAAACCCACTTCCTCTGGGGCAACTTATTTTCTTATCTTTGATGCAACGTCACTTGCGACACCACATCAAAGAGGGGTAAAATGTAGATGTCCAAATATATTAATATTATTATTAATATTAAATTCTCTTTTATTCATCTAAATATATTTAATTAAATTAATTAAATGGTTTCATCTATGGTATTTGCATATTTTATAAATACTATCCTAATGTATTTTATTTAAATACATTCCCCTCAAAAATCCCCTTTTAATAAATTCATATTTATTAAATCCCTCCACAAATCTAAAATTCCTCTACCCTTGATTTAAATAAAATCACTTTATTTAAATTCCCACCAAAATCCCACCTATTGCTAATAATCTCCTAATCTTGATTAAAAGGTTCTTTACCTCTAATCATGTGCACAATCCCACTTAAATTCCATTTTGACTTTTCCAACCTAACCCTCAATCTCAGCCACTCATCTCCCTTCCACCTCTTAATCTCAACCATCCATTCCCTTTTGAACTCTATAAAGGAAGCCTCCTTCTCTTGCATTTTCATCTCTCATTTGTGCATTGTTACTATGCTAAAATTGTTTTAGGCTTGCATTGTTGTTTTTATGCTTTTATGATATTTTGCTTAATTCACTTAGAAATCACATGCTAGGTTAAATCTTGGTAATGAATCATAGTTTCCTTCTTGCATTTGCATAGCATTTCTAGTTTAATCCATCATCTTGAGGATGATTTGAGACTAGTTCTTCATACTAGCTCTTGAATCTCTTTTGTTGCCCATCAATCTTGCATTCATAGTTGCATTGCATTGGGGTTTTTGATCAATTGTGTTTGAGAGAGCACACCTACATATTTTACTTAAGAGAAAATCCAACAAGCAATAGGGTGCAATGCTTGTTTAGCTCAATCTGATGTTACTTGGAGTTTCATTGTTGTTTCTTTCTCTTTCATGATTTTTGAAATCATTTTATGTGTTAACCCACTAATGTTTCATGTTTGAGCTTGTTTGTAACAGATTTTGGAAGCTGAGATTTCCTTGTACACAATAAGATATTTTCACACAGAGGATGAATATTTTCAGAGGAGGCATTTTTTCACCTAACAAAATTTTATTTTCAGACCTAATTTATAATAACTTTTTATCATATGTGTGACTACTATTCAAGGGGATAAAAGTTGAAGAATAATAAAATGATAAAATATTTTTAAGGCAAAGTAACTAAATGGGTTTTTATAAATGTGATGGTTTGAAATTCTCTCTTGAGGTTATAAAAGGGAAATAAAGATCAAAGGAAAAAAGGGGGGAACATCATCACATTGTAATATACCATTACGAAGACAACATATAATGCTTAGTATCTTTTTCTGCAATCAGTTGCATTTATATTTTCTATAGATTGGAAGGGGCCAGTTAAGGCTTATAATTTGATCACTTCTGATGATCTACCATGTTAGGAGTATTATTTGGAGACTGGTTAAGGTCTACTCTGTTAAGAGCTTTAGAGACACTATTCAGTGTGCACTCGGTTAAGAGATTTATAATAGGATTATATTTATACATTTAAGAATGTTATTAAGGGTTAAGGCTTGAAGGCATTCATCTTGTAGGACCGAAGATAAATAGAGTCTTAATATTGTGGTACTAAATTTTTGGGTTGATTTATTGGAATATTTTTGAGGCCACTGATTCACCCCCCCTCTTAGTTATTCTAACAATTTTAATATGAAAATCAAAGTGATTTATTGACCAAGACAAAATGGTTTTTTCAAAAGGAGATATTTTTCACTATCATGGGGCAATTATCATCAAGAAAGTGGTGCAGTCGAGAGAAATATATTTTTATCAAAGGAAAATATATTCATGAAAGACAAGAGGATAACTATATACAAGTGAAAGTAAATTAAGTATATAAAATATAGTAAGGTGAAAAAACCAACTAAGGAGATAAGTATCTGCAACATCTCCTAATTTACTGTCTCCTATATTAAGAGATTTAGAATCTCCATAATTTCCTCCTCACGTTGTCCTCAAAAAATCTCTTAACAAAGTGATTTATTGACCAAGACAAAAATATGGGTCTATTTTCTACACTTGTTAGAATGTAGACAAAAATACTCATTGACCTGAGTGTATGCAATCTACAATTGCTAATTACAGACCCATTAAAGTTTACATGTACAAATTTATTTCCTAATGTGATTGATTAATACCTCTGTTGCTCGGTAGCCCCTGTTCTTGGTACTTGATAACCAAATTCATCTTTTATTGTTCTGCTTCTTGAAACTCTCAATTTGATCCATAGATGTGCTCATTGGATACATTCATCCTCTCATCCATCTCAAATGAATGACTACAACATCTATTTATACAATAGATTGACCTTTTTAGTTTCACTTAGTACAAACTTAACTCTATGATCAAAGGTTTACAACTTGACCTTGATCTCCTAGTTTGCATGTTTTTAATCAGTTAGACTGATTAAAAGAATGTATACCATCCCCACCGTAGTTTTTACCTTCTAACAGGGTTTTTATGTGTTACCATATCTTGTGTTATGTGTTATTTCTTTCATGAATGTTTCTATGAATGTCTACATACAATTAAGATTATGAATTGATATCACACACATAAAGAAAGAACAATAGATATGATCGGTAAAGAAAAGATTTGATTACATAAGGTTAAAGGTTAATTAACTAAATGTTTTATAGGTATTGATTCACTCCTCCCCTCTCTGTACACACTTCCCATTATTTCCAACAATTGGTATCAAAGCTAGATCTCTTATTTGGAAAGTTTAAAGACTTAAGAGAAAAGATCATACAATGGAGAAGTACAGGCTTGACAAGAGTATTGAGAATCAGAAGTTAGAAATTCAGATCTTCTATGAGCAGTATAAAGAATCTAGAATCAAGATGAGACAACTTTTAGATGAAAGAAATATTATGGCATATTGATGTAATGAAAGAGACTACCATGAAGAAGAGATACCAGATCTATTTGAATCTTCAGGATCTACAACTAGAAAAGCATCAGACACATATGAAGAAAGCATCACAAGTCTAAATGAAATCAATCAACATTTGGCTGGACAAGTGAAATCTCTGTAAATTGGTCAAGAGACACATATGGTAAGAATGATTGATGTCATGAATAATGCTAGACAAGCTAAGCAAGAAATAACACTAGCTATTGATGATAGAAGGAAGATTACTAAAAAACTACAAGAGAAAGAGTCAAAAATACAAAGACTTATAGAACATCATCATGAGATCACAAATCAAATTATTCTTATGAGTCAAAAGGAAAACATAATGAATATAGAACTCATTGAAAGAATAGAAGCTATCAGTGAGCTAGGAGAAGAAAATGAAAATCTGAGACATGAAGTGAGAATTCAACAACAACATAATGACTTAATCAAGAGAGCTGAAGAAAGCAATAAAAAGATGGATGATTTTATGGAAGGACAAAGAAGAGTCAACAATAATATTGGACTAGGGTATACCAAAAATGAAGAATCACCAAACCAAGCTGATCCAAAAAATGTCTATGCAAATCCAAGACAAAGAAAGTTGACATGCAATCACTATGGAAGGTCAGGCCACACATCAAATGTATGAAGGAGAAAAATTAAAGGTAGTCCTATCAGGCCAGAAAAAGACATTTTAGCACATATAGGTAACCACAAACCCTAAATATTATACTAAACTTATCTAATCTATCATGAAAGCTATTTGCAAGAGGAATTCATAAACACAAGCATAAACACTTAAAAACCTCCTTCAAAGGAAGCTCCCACATCCTTCTTTCTTCTCCATAATGAGATTGATGTTGCTCTTTGCACACACACAATTGCACAAAAAAGCCAAGTTTTGCTAATGAGAATACTAGAAGATTTCTTAAGGTTCTCAAAATCTTGTGGTTCAACCTTGAAAGAATGAAATGCATCTCATTTTATAGAAAATGAGAGTCATTTAGGTAAGGATTGCAAGAATCCATGAATAAATGAAGATATTTGGTTGGTGAGATGCTTGGAAGCACGAAATGGGGGAGATGAAATAAGAAGATATTAGAGGATATTGAAGAAATTGAAGAAGCACCTTAATAGGGATGTGAATCCTCAATTAAGGGATATGGAAATTATGTGAGATTAGGAGGATATTAGTTCAATTAATAAATCAATATTCCTCACAAATCTAAATTAGTATTTATGAAATTACAAAATCCTATAAATTGGAATTAGCTAATTAATTAATTATTGAAGACTTAGGGAAAATGGAAATAAATAAAGTTTATTTATTTATTCAATTAGGACCTAGGGATAAACTATGGTTTATTCATCCAAAGGGGGAAATTAGTGAATTATTGATTGAATTGAATGTGTTGATGTTGAATTGAAAGGATTTTGATAATGTTGATAAGGATTAGGGTTAATTCTGAGGGTTCTAGAATAGTTTAGGAAATCACGAGGCATCGATGATCTTTGACAATGCGCCCAAATAATGATGATTGGAAATGATTGAAAAGCGCCAATGAAATTTGATGGCATCATAGGATTGAAATTGAAATGGGGAAACATCAATGATCTTGGACAATGTTCCCAAAATGATACTGATTAGAAATAGTATTGACGATAATGAACAACACTATTGAATTGATATTGATAGATTGATAGCGATAACACCGATGAACTTTGACAATGTTATCAAATGGTTGATTGAAGGGATATGAAGCATCGATGATCTTGGAAAATGCTCCTGAAATGATGATAAGATTGATCAAATTGAAATAGGGTTTGATTGATTGGTTTGATATTGGGTTAATTAGGCATCGATGATCTTGGACAATGCCCCAGAATGGTAGGAACGAGTCCAAAAAATCCTGATAATGATTAGGAATATAATAGAAAGCATTGGAAATGATTTATGAAGGTTTGGAATGGTTTAGGATTGAATAGGATTGGTTTAGGATTGAATAGGATCAGTTTAGGATCGATCGGAAATGATTGATTTGATAAAGAGAGTAGAATTGTTAGTAAATAATTAAACAATTTTGCAATATTCAATCATCGACGAAAGATACAATGTCGCCATATGTTAAAGATCATATGCACAACATAGAGGAATAATTAGGTCACAAAACAACATTTCAATTGTAATGCTGAAAATGTTAAAACACATAGACCAGCAGGCTTGAACCATTTTTAGGTGTCTACATTTTTCCCCTCTTTGATACAATGCGATTATGAGCATTGTGTCAAAGAATCCTAAAGAAAATAGCATTAAAAAATGCCCCATTAATAGTGGGATACATAGGTTCCCCCTTGAGAAATTGTTCGAACAATGTAAATGATAGGTTGATTTGTCAACAATGCCGAGACAGATCCACAACAACGATCGGATAAAAAATTAGAGATCAAACACAAAAGATATGGGGTTCAGAGTGCCAAAAGCATCACGACCAATACAAAATGTAAGGGTTGTACGTCCATCTAGGCAACCAAGAGGCTATAAAAGGGCTTGGAAGGGGTTTTGGAGCTCATTTTCACTCTCTCATTTGGAAGAATTGAGCTCTGGAGAAAAGAAGATGGATCAAGTGCTAGAAAAGAAGAAGTGCGGGGAATGAGTGCATAGCTACTGATGATAGGCCGATGCAGGACTCGAGGTGAGTATATCAAGGCTTCTTAGTGGTTTGTAAGTTTTCATGCATTTCTAGGTGGTTTAGAGGGTCAAACAGGATCAAACGGGGCCCTTCAGGGGTCCACACATGCCACCTACATAGGTCATGTGACCACCTGCATAGGTCATGTGCCCACTTGCATAGCAAGCATAGGTGGGATGATCAACTACACAGCCAACGCAGGTGGGAGGCCATTCTGCGCAGGTGGTCAAAAAGGCCTGTAAATGGGGTACGGGGGTTGCTAAACCACCCTAAACTTTCCTAAACTAGTCAAAACCCTATGAAAAGGTCAAAATTAGGTCAAACTAGGTCAAAATAGGTCCTAGGTTGGTCAACAAGAAACAAAAAGTATAGAAAGTTGACCGAAAGTGCATGGTGATCATAGGAGGAGCTGACAGTTCCATAGACACAAGAGAATAGAACCGCGTGCCTTGACATACGACATCAATTGAGCGGCCATGAGAGATAGATCCTAGCCTCTCTAGGATTGTACTACATTACGTACATGCCTGAGATTAGGGCAAACCAGGGATTGATAACAACATTGGTCAAGCGGTGGCACTCAGAGACTAGCTCATTCCATCTGCCAACATGGGAGGCTACGGTGACACTGGAGGATGTATGGCACATCCTCAGGATTCCCATCCATGGAGAACTAGTAGAGTATGAACCTACTATAGGGAGGTTATCATTGTATAGACTATTTGAGAGCGACGACGATGACCTAGACATCTAGGATTATGAGATTCTGTGGGAGACATTTGTGAGGTGGCACAATCGATTGATTACAGTTATTTGTGGGGTTATTACATGTCTACTGGTACCCGATAGATGAGGCAATAGATTCCCTATTGGCTGGGGGAGGGTCCTCGAGAAGATGATCATGGAGGGTATAGTGTTCACATGGGGGCCATGCGTGCTAGCGATGACATATTATCAGCTCCACCAGTTAGCATACCGAGGAGGATTTTTGATTAGCAGTGGGATCACTTTACTGCAGGTGTGGGCCTACGAGCATATAGTTGTGTTCTGGCCCATCACTGAGAGATTTGTTGTACCAGATATGCCATATTTTTATTTCTATTAAGGAGCACTAGCATAGGGGCCACTAGGATATAACTTACACTTTCATCATGAGATAGATCTTCTCAGAGACTTTACATGGAACCCATACAGAGATTTCCCCAGATGGGAAGATGTTGTAGATCAAATTCCTTACTGTAGATAGGAGAGATACCTCATTGGGAGGTTCGTTATGGGTCACATGGTTATTGAGAGGTAGCTACTAGAGTGAGTCTGATGATAGTTTAGAGAGAGGTAGGGAGTACCAACAGGGACAACTTTGTTTTCTCGGTCGAGGGCTAAGACCAGGACATGGGGTGCAACACTCAAACCTTAGGTGGCATATGAAGAGTTCAATCAGTTATAGCCTAGATGGTGGGGAGAAGGTGTAGATGTGGCGTATGCAGGGACTATGAAGGAGTATGATAGATGGTTTGTGAGGCACATGCCCATTCCTCTGACAGATTTAGATGTGCTAGTGCCGAGAGTACACATGCCCAGAGATGAGAGCACCAAGGAGGAGGATGAGGATGAGGAGGATGAGGAAGAGGAGTCAGATGAGGATGATGAGGATGATGAGGAGAGAGGAGATGAGGAGTCAAATGCTGACATGGATCTTGGTGATATGCCAATGCAGATGGATGAGGACAGGGAGGATCCACCATGTGGGGATGATATATAGGGTCTGGATGATAGGTTGGGGGACCAGAGAAAATGTATCATAGAGCTTATGAGCCAGATAGACTGGTTGGCTTTGGAGAGTTATATAGATAGAGCTGTATGGGCTACAGAGCGTGCATTATGGACTGCAGATCATGCATCATGGACTATAGATCGTGCATCATGGATTGCTGAGCGATCATCACTCACAATATAGATGGACAGATTGACAGCAGAGAGGGACACATTGCTCACCTCTCGAGATACAGCTATGGCTAGGGCACAAAGAGCTGAGGAGGAGTCCCGATAGTTTATTAGTACCATCAGTGATTCTAGTGCACACAAGGTTTCCAAGATGCTAGGGGATGCTCAAGTAGAGTCATAGTATTGGAAGGATATGTATAGGAGAGAGGTGTCATGAGAGTAGTGGGTACCAAGCTACAGAGCATCATCCAGCATATCACACTCTCGCAGGACACAGAGCAGTGGGGGAGTGTTGTGACCGAGGGGGCCACCTTGATTAGGATAGATAGGTCATCAGACATGGGAGCCTCATCTTCCTGTCAGAATAGGGATCAGGAGGACTAAGAGAGCAGGGGTTAATAGGAGGTCTCTCTAGCAGAGGGAAAATTTTGATAGACATATGATAGATTATGAGCCTGCGGGCCTTAGTGTATACAAACACCTTGATTTTTGTACTCTAATACTCTTTTGAGACATTTATATATGATATGCATCTATTTTATGATACACAGGATGGATGCTTATGTATATGCTTTACTTTCCTATTATATGATGATGATGATATATTGCCATGTATTGCCTTTGTTTACGCAATAATATATGTTATGGATGCAATAATTGTTGTTGTCTTTTTTCTTTTTGAAATGTATGAATGCAAAATGTAAATGTATGTTTGAAATGGTTCTCATGTATGAATGAATGCAAAATGCACATGTTTTTGCTATTTTCCCTTGTTATGAATGCAGGATGCATTTATTTTTGATATACCAAAGTACTAGACCAAGGTGACTGCGAGGACTGGCTGAAGAATTATTAGTAGAAAGTGGGATTTAGAAGAAATGTTAGTAAGGTAGAAAGATGTTTGGATTTCAAAAGTGCAATTATGTTATAAGGGCTTATTTTGATATTGTAAAAGTAGATGCGATGCATCATGGCACAAAAGCCAAAGCGATAAAGTCATCCTTTTTGCGTAAACAAACACAATGCAGATAGAGGGTGATCTTCTCCGATCCGAAGGCATGTAGCAGATATGCCCTAGAATTTCATGAGATCATAAAACAGGCAGAAAAAGTAAAGCGAAAGAGACTGGTCATGAACCATCCCAGCTACTCTCATAAGTTTAGCTAATATCATCAAGTACCATAGGAATGAAAGCAGAAAAGAAAAATCAATAAAAATAAAACACTCACTAAAACAATGTGAGCCAACAACCATTCTGATCTTTTTGTTACTTTCCTTGAATGTTCTTTGATTGGTAGCGTAGATTTGCAATTTGATTGATTTGGTAATTGATTGATAGCTTGGACAGATTGATTGATAGCGAAAAATGGAACAGGTCCGACCAGATTGAATGTTGAGGCACAATGATTCAGATCGCATTGATGAGATCATGATTTTGTTAAGCACAGATTGAGGATTCTACTACTGATGTCTGCAAACATGATGTTTGATTCGCAAAAAGAAGACAGGTATGTAAAAATTTATTGTAGATTTTTGAAAAGGTTTTTGAAATTTTTTAGGATTTTTGAGATATTTGATTTTTTTTTTGGTCTTTTTTAAGGATTGTATTTGATTTTTAGGGTTTTTGATATATTTGGATTTTTAGCAATTTTTTCAGGACATTATTTGATTTTTTTAGAATTTTTGAAATATTTAAATTTTTAAGATTTTTTCAGGTTATTAAGATATTTACAATTTGTTATCTCCAATCAGATAGTCAAGGAATCTCATGGATTAACCACGTTCAAGGTCTTGCCCCAGTTCAAATTCAAATTCAAAGACACTCAGTGCTAGGAATCTACCCCCATACAACAAAGAGGCTATGTATAGAGGCCAAAAGGACAGATAGACTGGGTATACCAAGGGGAAGACAAAAAAGATCAACCAGTTATAGGCCATAAAGGGGAACTAGGGTTGATGCAAATTGAAAGATGTGATCAAGAAAGGACATCAGGATATCAAGTGGAATGATGATAGACAATGGAGCAACAACTTACTATGCATGGCGCCTCTTTGCCAGGTTTTCACCACGGTACTTGCCCAAAGCGTCTATTTGCCAGGTTTTCACTTGTGGATAGGATTTTTCTCTTGATTTATATTTTTGCGTGCCAAGATGCCTGCTTACCAATTTTTCATCAAGGCAACCATTTTTGCTCTTTTTGATTTTTTTTCTTTTTTTTTTAAATTTTTTTGATATTTTTTCAAAAAAATTTGCAGTTTTTTTTGTACTTTTTTTAGGAACTTTTTGCAATTTATTTGTACTTTTTTCAGAAATCATGCATAATACTTATGGAGGTGCATGTTGTTCAGTGCCTCTGGCAATGGTTCTCCCTCCGGTGTGTTATGCCCTGCATCCCCGTCCCTACATTTTGTGTGCAAAATGTTGGGTCCCCCCTTTTTCTTCTTTTGTTTGTTTTTGCTTGTGGCTTTTCCTTGTCCTTTTCCCTCTTGTTTTCTTTCTTTGGGGTTTTCTTCCCCGTTGTGTTTTGTTTATTTGGTTTCCCATCTTCAGGACTCTGGTCTCGGAGGTCGTTCTTCGTTGGGAGCCAGACTCCAGACTTCGGGATTCTTCGCCACGATGTTCTTAAGGTTTTCGTAGCGGGGAATCCCCGGGCCCGGGGTCTGGGGGTTTTCTTGTTTGGAGATTGCCGGAAGGAGGTGGATTACCTTTTTTACCATGGGTATAAATAGAACTTATCTATCACTTTCACATTTACCACGATTAAAAATTTTGAGCACTTAGAGTGATTTCAGAGCGATTACATAGAAATTTGCAGAGAGTTAGCGATAATCAGTGCTTAAAACCTCCATCATTCTTAGGTGATTATGAGTGCTTTGTGGTGGCGGTTTGTGACCGTTTGACAACTGTAGCTATTGTAGAGCTCTCGTGGTAACTTCCTCCTTTCCTCCACCTTTCAGCGTTCTCAAGTTGGTGTTTCTGTTCCCTCCTTTTCATTTTCTTCTGGTTTGTTTGGTGTTTCTTTCATCTTGTTGTTGTTTGTCATCTTTCTATTTTGTTTGTTTCTTTTTTTCTGGTTTTGCCACTCGTTGGTGGGTCGGCTCTGCCAGAGGGTTGTCTGCCCTCTACGCAGAAGTGGTCAGTTTGTAGGATATGTAAATAGCTGTAAATAGCCTTGCCTGGTTTCCTGCGGATGTCATTTCACAGTGTATATGTGTGTACATTTGTGTATATTTAGTATATATCCCTCCATTCCCATATATATATCCCTTGGCTTTCATGTATATCCTTGCGGGT
This sequence comes from Thuja plicata, assembly GCA_018584345.1. Lineage (NCBI taxonomy): Eukaryota > Viridiplantae > Streptophyta > Pinopsida > Cupressales > Cupressaceae > Thuja > Thuja plicata. The sequence continues at coordinate 255,240 of MU226912.1, forward strand.
GGCTTGGCAAGGTGGTCAAGTCACCTATGTTGCTAGTTTTCTGCCCATGAACTCATTTCAGGGCAAGAAACCACCTGTTTGAAACTCAGCTCTCAGCCGGTTTCAAACAGGCAATTTTCTCTCTCTTCCATAAAACCAGTTAGACCCTCATTTATATCCCATGCACACAATCAATTCCAGCAAAGTGGCCTTCACTTTTCACATGTTTGGACAGTTGGCTCTGCCGTCATCGTCATAACTCCTATTTAATACCTGTGCACGTGGCGCCCATGTGGGCTTGATGACTTGCCTTTTTACACGTCCTCACCAACGGTTACTTCTCTGGGCTCTAGATATCCTACTAGCATCCATCTCATGTCTTTACCAAGTGTGATAAAATTCCTAGACCCAGATGTTTAATAAAATTGTAAGTTTGTGGTGCGTGTGCTTTTCGGGTCTTTTCGAATGAAACTAACTTTTTAGGAAAAGAAAGCGTCACGGTGGTAAGATCTCTGGACCCTGGAATACTTATTTGTTAATACATTCTAACAATCACTTTGCCTTGCAGGTTTTTGGAGTTCACTTCCCAAGCATGTCTGAAGCATCTACATCCTCTCCACCCAAAAGTCCAGAGCTACCTTCTGCGGTGGCCACCAGGGCGGCAGTAAAATCTAAAATGGAGAAGGCTCAAAGATCGAGTCCAAAGTCAAACTTATCACAGAAACCTAGCGTCGGGACATGGCCAGAGATGTAGGCCCTAGTAAAAATCATGTACATCCAGGAACAGGCTGGAGATCAGCTAGCAATCAATGTTGGAGACTCTAGAATCCTCAAGGTGGCTTGTTTCCCATGCTCTGTGCAATCTCCAGAGCTTATCTTGACGCTGGCCACCAACTAAAACTCTTCTATTTGGGCTGTCATGCTTGTAGCCGTGGAACCAACCAGATACCCTACTCCTCTGGTATCCCTTGACCCAGTCACATTCCAGGCAGGACTGAGAATCCCACAATTTTCCAAGGCCTCAGTGGTTACAAGGACTGCTGCCTTGGCCCAATTCACACAGTTGGAGGATGCCGCCTGGGTATACATGAATACCCATTGGCTCAAGGTTCCAAAGAGGGACCCCAAGAGAATGAAGATAGAGATTCTCCACTCTGAGTTCAAAAAGAGTATTCAGATGGGAATGATAGCATTGGCCTGGGTCTTTGGGCAACCCTTCGCCCAAGAGTTTGCTAAATGGATGTATTACTTCCTCCTCGGCATCTCCACCAAGGGAGGATACTTCGACTGGGAAACAATAATTTCTAAGCATGTCGACTCCCAGTTCCTATTTCAAAAGGGTGTGTCCTGGAAGTACCCGCCGAGCAGCCCAGCCGGGACCAAAATTAACTCCGGGGGCCGGGACTTCTTCACAAATGGTGGATAAAGGAAAATAAATAGATACGACCCCTCCTATGTAAGAAGTCCCCATCAAAGAATAGATAAAAAATCAATGGTATCCTCCCAGCAGATGAGGGAGAAATTAATAACATGGCTGGCCACTCCACCGCTCATGGCCAGGCCAATTCGCCCCTCTTCCTCCCCGTCGCTGGCAGCCTTAATAGTGAAGGCAACGGGGGTGGATTCCATGGAAGCAGCAGCAATAAGGGATGCAGGGCCACCTTTGGTTACCTAGAGAAAGAATAGGCTTAACAATAGGCCTAAGGCAAAAAGCCTAAGGCAGAGCCAGGGTTGGGAACATCCCAGGCCCAACAAGTAGAAATCCTCTCTTCTAGTTCCCCAGAGTCGGAGAAGGAAATAGAGCCTGCTGAAGTCTTGGCCAGTCCCCCTTCGCAGGAGGAATTTGATGTCTTTGCAACTGACGAGTTCAAAAACTTGTAGGGGGACACCAGACAGGCAAGGATAGAAGTCCTAGAGGCCGAACTAGCAACTGCAGAACAAGAAGCTATAGAGCAAGAAGCTCCTGAACAAGAGCCTGCATAGGAGCAGGAAAAGCAGGTAGAAGAAAGAGAGCCAGAGCCAGAGATTACCTCTGAGGCTCAAGAGATGCAGGGTCCAGGGGTGGACCAACAAAGACAGGGTCAATAAATGACATCTGCTGGGGGTACCAGACCTTCGGGAATAACCGTAACCCCAGCCGCCATGTTCCAAAGGCCACTCCCGGGAGCAACCTTTGGGTAGGTGATTATCGTGGCCTAAACTTTAAATCTCGGTCCAACACCTCCCCTACTACCAAAAGATGTACCAATAGAGGAAGAAGCCCCGACAGTAGAAGAAGAAGCTCTGGCAGTAGAAGAAGAGAAACAAAAAGAGCAGTATGAAGAGGAAATCCCCGAGGAAGCCAAAAAAAGTCCAGACAAAGTGATGGATATAGAGGACAAGGCTGAGGAGATGGAGGTTGCTGAGGAAAATGCTGCTACAGAAGTAGATGCAGGGAAAGGGATGGATGAGGTCCACGCCACTGAGGAGCAATAGCTGCAGGACACCGGGGAAGAACCAAGGGAACATATTCTGGCAGGAAGGCCACCCCTACCGCCTTAGTGGCTAATAAAGAGCAGAAAAAGAAAGGCTCCATCCACTCCTGTAACTCCCCTCTCCCTGGCTGAAATGATGGCCCAGGTCTAGGCCCCGCCAAAGGCCAAGAAAGCCCAGACAGTTCATACTCTTTGAACTGGGCTAGGCGGAGAAACAGTTGCCATTGTGGCAACACCTCCCCCAGGCACTGATGAAGCAACCATGAAACTTGGAGATTATAAAGTTGCAGAGGTATCACTGGGTAAAAGGTGAAAACAGGGCGAGGTGGACTTGCTGAAGGAGGCAGCTAGGGTAGTGGAAGCTCGTTATGAGAAAGAAGCCCAGAGGCTCAAAGTAGAAAAGGTGAAGAATGCAAACCTTATGGGGTTGCTCACTGAGCTGGCTCGACCTATCAATGCCGCTCCTCTAGAGGCCGCCACCTCTGAAGATCTACCGCAGAGTGACATAGACTCCCTGTGAACTATGAAGAATAAGGCCCAGGCAGTGGATGAGTGGGTCACCCTATAGATAGGAAACACCTGACATTTCCTGGTATCCACCCTCTTAGACTTGTATATGGCCTGACATGTTATACAGTAGGTGGAGACTCTTATTGACCTGTGGGAGGGTGATATCGAAAATTATCAAGCATAGAAGGTAGAGCTTGAGGAACTCCTTAGCCTGGGAGAGGAAATGATTTCTAAATCCAGAATACTGGGGGATGAGTCATTTGATTTTGTGAGGACCCAACACTCTAGACTTGACCTCACATTGGAGGTAACCAAGCAACTAGTAGGGTCTCTACAGAATAAGGTCAATGCGGTAAAATATTCTTTCAATTTATACAAGTCCATTGTAATAAAGACTTCCAGGGCTGATCCCCTCAGCACAGATACATGTACACCAGAGGATTCAGTTTTGGGGAGTTTTGATGAAATAATGAAGTCCCAGTATCAATCCCCAGAGGGGATAGATGGGGCCCAAATGACAAATTTAACTCGCATGATACTTAGTGGTCATGACATGACAAAAATGGCCGATGAATTTAAAGAGAATGTTCCAGACCTGGGGGAACAAATTGAAGTGGCTAAGTACCGAAGGGCCAGCCTAAAATATGTAGATGAAGATGACATTTCCCGCCTCCTCCAGGCTTTCAATGATAATAAGAAACCTTGAGCTTTCTCCGGAGGCTAGGGAAAACTCAAACATTGGGCATTCTTTATTCTTTTGGGGACGTAAGTTCCCAGATCTTGGAGTCTCAGATCTAAAATTTTGTATTCTTTCAAATGATCCATGTCCCAGTCCACGAGGCCAATCGGTCACTTTCAGAAGTGGTTAGTAAAGGCTATCAGAAGGTGGTTGGCTACATCAAGGAGGCATCGACTCAACAGTTGAATTTATGACAGGATGGTCTTCTCAAGGCGCTGCTCAGAGGTACCCCCTAGCACATTAGAGATAGGGCACCACATTTTCCATTTATGAGGCATGTATCCTCGATCCCCAGGGGACCTACTTTCTTCCTTCTCCTTCCTGGCTCTCTTCTTGAGGCTGATTCTTCCTTTGTATATTCTTGTCTCATTCTTTTGACATAGCAGGCCTATTCCATCTCAAGGTCTTTTGCAGGGTGGTGCATATAGTATCGGCCCCCATATATTGTATTTTATTGAAACATAATATAAAATAGGGTTAGGGTTAGAAGAGAATTGTATAAATAGCCAGACCGGCCCATTTTCAAGGGTCAACAAAATTGATGATTTTGTTGTCCACAGTAATAGCAAAGTGATTGATCATTTTTAGTTGTAGAGCTCAATGCTCCATTGTTCTATTTTCAATAGTTAGATGCTCCCTTGGAGCCATCATTTTATCACGCACCAGTGCTTGCTGGAAGAGACATTAATGAAGAAGGAAAAGTTCTTTGCAATGATGTTGTTGGCATTCCTGCTTCTGAGTTAATGATATTTCATATTTTATATTTTTTATGTCTTCTACTCTGATATGTTAAGTAGATCAACGACCTCTTTTCCTTCGCTACTGATAAAATACTAGCTAATAGTTATGTATTTCTTCGGTATTTAGTGCAGTATGTCAGAGTATTATTGATGTTCTGGATGTTTAAACATGACTATAGTTAGATGAAGTATTTCTAACCCTGCAGGATCTTTTTCATTTTATTTTCTAAGTGTAGAATGCTAGGGGAAACCTTGCCTTATTGAATCTCTGGAGAGAACGAGTTGAAGAAACTAGCTATCCCCCTCAAAAATAGTCACTTCTCCCAACTGAGCCCCCGCACCATTGTGACCCGACACCCAGGTGCTTGAAGGCCCGGGGAATCTAATTTCCCCGGATAACCTTTGCAAGCGGAGTTGGCCGGTACCTCCGGTACCCGGTGACAACTTATGATTTTTGGCGGACCCAGTTAGCAAAACCCCACCAACAAAAACTGGCACTAGAAGGAGGGCATGAACTCATCCCCCTCCCAAGATTCCAATTTTACACCTCCTAAGGGTTCCCCGAGTTATAGTTTTAAGAGTCAAGCCTTCAGGGGGATTGGGTCTTTCTCCCTAGTGAAATTTGAAAGAATCCATAGGATTGCCCTGAACCCTAGAAGGTTTTTCAAACTTGAGCCTCCTGCTCAAAAGAAATGGACCTCAAAAATCATACCAGCCACTATTGTCTGGGGGTCTAGCATACCTTAGAATACCCAAACTTGTCAGGCAATCCCAGGAACCAGTGCCCAAACTACCCAACATCTAGTTCCCCCAATGGCCGCGTATTTTGAAAACACCAGGTCCCCAATGGGAACTTTTTCGGGCACAATCAATGACTTACCCTCTCACCCAGAGAAGATCTACCCATGATATGAGCACTTAGGCTCCCAAACCGCAGAAGAGCATTTACAGGCATACAAGGATGCCATGAACCGACACTGGATCCAGCATGAAGATGTTGTGACTCAAATGTTTCCCTTGTCTTTAGGGCAAGGCGAGTTGAACTGGTACCTTAACCTTCCTGCCAACTCCATAAACAATTGGCAGGACATGGAGGACGCCTTCCTAGCTGCCTTTTGCGTGCATGTGGACCCAGCCTGGTCCCATAGCCAGTTCATCTCCATCAGGAAGGAACCCAATGAGCCTCTTGCAACATTTAACCATAGGTTTCAGTGCACCCTGAAGCGATGCACGGGCCCTTTTATTCCATCCCCAGAAGTAACTATACAGACCTACCTTAACGCGATGGACCTTTTCATTGCCACTCTCCTTTGGAGAACAACCACCGCGGGCGACCGGGACACCTTGGAAAATTTTTACAACCTAGCATTAGAATTGTTCTGTGGTCTAAACAAATCCTCAGGCAGGATTGGGCAGAGTACACCCTTTAACATGATCCCTAGTGGAACTGCGTATGCCGGGGGGTACAACCCCAATCTGGCGATGGGTGCCCCCTCGATGGCGATGAATCCTCCACCACCCCTGATAGACTAGCAGGCCTGGTAGGTTTACCCAACGTAGACCCAAACGGTGCCAAGTCTAGAAACTTTCCCTTGGAATCAGCCGCAGTAGGCATAATAGTCTCAGACACAACTGTCCAGAGAGCCCTTCTTTCAATCATCTGCAATTGGAGGGTTGCCGCCCTCGACTCTCGCTAATACTGCTGCCTTTCTGAGAAACCAACAACAACCATCACACTATGACACCAACACTCAGTTGACCATCGAGGTTGAATCCCTCTGACAAATGTTGTCTACCTTGACTGTGGACATGGGCAAATTGAAGGTGGGGTCCTACGCACCCCAGAATTCAAATTTCCAAAGGGGAAACATTTTCTCCGGCCAAAAAAATAGAAACGCCAGAGGAAGAAACTTTAACAATGGGTCTAGGCCCAATCAATAATAATAGAACAATAACAGAACATCAGAGGCCCGCCTCTGGACCAAAATGCTAACCAAAAAGGTGTTGGACCATCACATTTCACACTAGTTGCAGACTTCCAGCCCATGACTAATTGGTGTAGATTGCACGATATAGGCTCACACAACGAGGTTAATTATGCCATGTTGGAAAAGGTTATCATGATCTCCCAGCTAGACAGGTAGCAGTCACATGATACCACCCCTCTAGAGCCTCCTGTCCAAGAGCTAACCCATAGTGCCTTCACCTGTGACACCATCTTCTTCGAACCTTCCGGGGAGGATGAAGAGGAATCCAAATTGCAAGGATTCTTTGATGAACCTATCCCACCCTTTGAGGCCAATGCCTTTACCAACCTGCGAACCCCATATAATACTCAGAGTCAGGTTGGTAAAAGGCCAGCTTACATGCCCACACCTCCTATCAAAGACACCCCTCCTCCTTGGAGCAACACAACTGACCGACCCACTCCTCCAAAAGTTCCTAGCTCTTACCAAGCGAAATGCCTAGCCAAGGGAAATTACCAGTTCCTGGGAGGAAGATTCGACATTATGAAGGCATTATAATAGACCACCACCTCCATGACCTTGATGGAGGTTTTGCTAAACTATCTTGCGTAGAAGAAGTCTCTTCTGAAGCTCTTAGGGAACCTGAAAGCTGTCAGCCACCCACCCAAGACTGTCTCATTCGAAGATGCTAATGCGGCCATCTTTCAGGGGAACAATGAGGATCCCCCCTTCCTACTAGGCCTGAATATCCAAGGCAAAAATATACACAACTAATTAGTAGACTCCGGTGCTTTAGGTAACATCATGCCCTTGTCCATTTGTCAGAAGCTCAGATTCCATCCCACCCCATCTAATGGTGCAGTGATCCAGTTGGATAAGAATGCTGTAAAAATGGTGGGGGAATTGAAGAACGTCCAGATACAGCTTATCCAGGACCCCAAGATAGCCAACATAATTGACATCCAAGTGGTGGACATCCCAGAGACTTACGGGATGTTATTAAGTCAGAATTGGTCTAAGTCCTTGAATGGATACTTTTCGACTGAATTCACCCATTTATGGCTTCCATGGGAAGGAGAATCAAATAAGATCTAGTCGAAAGTGAATCCTGGATGAAACAGGCCCTTACCGAGGTTGGGAGGGTCAATGAGGTCTTTTTCTTTGATACTTCCCTAGGGGTGTACCAACCCTTTGAAATATTAACATTTGATTTCATCTCCGGAGAGGATCCCACAGTACTGTAGAGAGCCCAGGACCTAGAAGAAAAGATGAGAGTTGAGATCGACTCTCAAGGTGCCACAACAACCCTTACCACACTCCTATCTAGCACTTGGGGCCAAGTACACTATCAGAAACATTCAGAGCTCGAGTGTGGACCCTGTCTCTCGGTCGCTAACCGGCACCTCGATACCTTTCAGAATAAAGAACATATACCTGATTCTCCGGGGCCCAGTACTCCTATGAGATGTGCTCCTCTGGTACCATCTCCCCAGGAATCCCAAATCCAAACACCTCCGGAGATAAATTCTACCTCCACACCAGTAGTCCGGGAGGGACCCCCTAAGTCTCCCAACAATAATCCAAAGACTACTCCCCCTCCCCAGCCCCAAATTATGAATAATGACTTATGGACCCTCAAGTTTGATGGGTCTCGATCCAAACAAGGCTACGGGGCTGGGGTAGAACTAATCAATCTGTGAAGGAAGTCCTTCCTCGCGTCCTACAGACTGCAGTTTAACTATACGAACAATGTCACATAGTACAAGGATTTGGTCCTTGGACTCTTATTTATGCTAAGGAAAGGTGTCAATCACCTCTGGGCTCTGGGTGATTTGGAGTTGATTGTCAAACAAGTCCAGAGTCAATACACATGCCATGACAAAAGGATGGCTGTATACCGCAATTGGGCTTGGAGCCTTATTGAAGATTTTGACACCTTTGGCATTGACCTCATTCTCTGACGACAAAACTATGTCTCGGATGCCCTTGCCATCTCTGCTAGCACACTTGAGCCGATGGCTAGCTCGCGACTCCAGAGATTTTTAGTTGAGATGATCCCTACCCCGTCCATTCTAGATAATGTCACCCACTTTCAGGTTTTTGAGGATAATCAACATATCCTGGCCTTCATGGCGAGTGTTGGCATCTTCGAAAACCAGATAGTGGAAGAACAAGACCATGATGATACTGGGCAGGGTGATGAAGATGATGGGATCATGGACTTACCTACTAACACCATCCTGAAGGGGATGGTTGCATTAGAATGGATCTTCGACTTGGACCCTCAGGCCTGAGAGAAGGTGTCATCCTCCTTGGAGGGAGAAAATTTCAAAAAGGTTAACATCGGCCAGCCCAGTGAGGAAAAGATGATTCACATTGGTACCTCCTGTTCCCCTAAGAAAAAGGAGAATATTCTCGCGGTCCTCTGATAATACATCGATGTAATTGCCTGGGGTTATGAAGACTTGAAAACATACGACACATCCATCATGACCCATACTATTCCCTTGAAACCTGATGCTAAGCCCTTTTGGCAAAAGCAAAGACTGGTCAACCCCCTACTAGAGCCTTTGATTCATCAAGAGGTAGAAAAACTGCTGTCAGCCCGGATAATCTTCCCAATCCGACATACTACGTGGGTTGCCAACCTGGTCCCTATGAGAAAGAAGAACGGTGAGATCCGCTTTTACGTGGATTTCTGAAACCTGAACAAGGCCTCCAAGAAGGATAATCACCCTCTCCCTTCGTTGGATGAGGTGTTGCAGATAGTGAATGGATCCTAGATGATGTCCTTCTTGGATGGGTACTCTGGATATAACCAGGTCATGGTTAAGTATGAAGACAGGGAGAAAATAGTGTTTACCACCAAGTGGGGAATCTTTGCATATAGGAGAATGCCCTTTGGTCTGATCAATGTAGGGGCTAGATTTCAAAAGGCCATAGACATTGCGCTCGAGGGCCTTGTGAATCGGTGTATAATCATCTACATGGATGATTTGACCATCTTTTCCCAGGATAGGCGTGACCATTCCGTCCATCTCGCTCAGATCTGTGAGAGATGTCACTGGTATGGAATATCCCTCAACCCCAAGAAGTGCATATTAAAGGTCACCAAAGGGAAGTTACTTGTGCATATCATCTCCAAGAAGGGCATATCCATAGACCCTGACAGAGTCGAAGCATTGCTAAACTTACAAATGCCTGGCAGCAAGAAAGAGATGCGATCCTTCTTCGGAAAGATCAACTTCGTCCGGTGGTTCATCACGAGATTCATAGAAATAGTCAAACCGCTCAATGAGATGATGAAGAAGGATACCAAGATTGAGTGGAGTCCTGAAGCAAAGCGGGCATTTGCCCAGATTAAACAGACAATAATAGAAGCACCTGTCCTGGCTAGTTTGGACTATTACCTTCTATTTTACATTTACTCCTTTGCTTTTCCGCATTCTACCACGGCAGTGTTGAATCAAAAGGTTGAAGGGGAAGAATGACCAATAGCTTTCATGAGCTCCCCCTTTAAGAATGCCAAAGTCCGATATTCATCACTAGAAAAATAGGCTTTTTCTCTAGTTTGTGCTATGAAGAAATTCTGGTATTATATCCTCCGGAGCAAGGTACACGCTATCATTCTGGACCAGGCCATCAAGTCTCTGCTAATGCAGAGCGAATTGGGCAAGAGACAGGGGAAATGGATGGCCATCCTCTAGGAATATGACTTAGAAATGCAGCCCATGAAGGTAGTCCGGGGCCAGGGACTAAGTCAAGAGATGGCATAAGAAACTCCCCGCATAGAATGTCAAACTTACACAGTGGAGTCCATTACTCAAGACCTATGGTATACCGATTTGGTATATTTGCTACTAAATAATAAATTCCCAGAGGGATTACCTCCCCACAAACGCTGTGCCCTACAAATGAAAAGCGCTCACTTCATGATCAAAAACTCTGCGCTCTACCACAAAAACTACGAGGGAGTGTACCTCCGATGCATCGACAGAGACCAAGTTGTAAGAGTGATTAATGAATTCCATGGGCAGTTTGGAACTAGGCATAGCTCAGCCAACGCCACTGCCCATCAGATCCTTAAGGCCAGATACTATTGGCCCTATATATTCAAGGATGTTTACACTCATGTTAGAAAATGCCATACCTGCCAAACCGCGGCGCATCGTGAGCGTAACCCAGCTATGCCTTTACAACCAGTCTACGAGGCTAGGCCCTTCGCCCAGTGGGCATTTGACTTCATCAAGAAAATCAACCCCAAATCATTTGCCAATCATCGATACATTCTCACTGCTATTGATTACTGCACTCAGTGGTATGAGGCTATACCATGCAAAAACAACACGGCAGACGTAGTTATAAAATTCTTGAAAGAAAACATCGTCACAAGGTTTGGAATGCCCTTTGCTTTGGTGTGTGACAATGGTCTGGCATTTTCTTCCATGCAGTTACTCAAATGGACCTATAATTGGAGGATCACTTTGAAATTTTTCAGCAACTACTACCCCCAGGGGAACGACGTTGCTGAGTCAACGAATAAAAATCTACTTGAAGTGATCAAACACCTACTAGAAAAGAATCCCCGGGATTGGCATCAAAAGTTGAAATTTTCCCTCTAGGCAGATCGCATTCATGTCAAGGCTACCCTAGGAACATCCCCATTCCATCTGGTTTATGGTTAGAACCCTATATTCCCAGTTAACTTACAGATCCCAATTTTATAGTTTATGCAGGAATTTAGCAACAGGGACAACATCGTGGAGGTTCGGCTCTTAAATCTGGTGTGAATGGAAGAACAGTGAGACACAACCCTCGAACATTTTGTGCGTCATCAAGCAGTGGTAAAACGATGGTTTGATAGAAGAGCCCAATATAAGGCTTTTCAGATTTTGGATCTGGTCCTGTTGTGGGACAAGGCCCAAGAAAAGAAGGGAAAACATACCAAGTTCCAACGGCTCTGGCTCGGACCATACCTAATCTCAAAAATCTGTGGGGCAAATACTTACCGCCTTAACACCCTAATTGGTGAACCTATTTAATTGCCTGTTAATGGACAGTTTCTCAAGCACTACTTCAAATAGGGTAAGTTTGTCCAAAGTTGTATCATATGTAAAGCCCCCCACTTGTAAATATTTCTTTTGGGTGCCTCGTTGCGAGGTACCTCATCTTGTAAATAGCCTTGTCAGCTACCCTCCGGGGCAGTCCTCTTTTGGTGTTTGTGTTTTCATTTTTGGTTTTTTCTTTTGGGGTCCCGACGTTTTGTTCTGTCTTGCAGGAATTGGAATGCTTCGCATAAACTCTAGTTTCCAGTACGATGTCTATGGCATGGAAAACTTTGGAATCTGTCTTTAGCATGGTGGAGTCAGCCTGGTCTCCAGGGTTGTTTCACAGGATGCGGCACATTTTGAGCAATCTCCATCGGGTGCTATTTTTGGGAGTCTGGCAATCAGTGAACACAAGTAATATAAGGAACAAGTAATCAGACATTCTGAGGGTAGATTAGTTGTACTAATTGGTTGACCCAGGTCTAAAACTTTAAGGAATTCTTTCCGGGTCTGGAATTTTATCCCCTCTTCAAACATCCAAGAATGGGTGGATGGGTGAAAGAAGTACCGCCATTAAAATTAGCTAAGCTTATGTTTAATGGTGAAAGAAGTACCGCCTTCCCACCTAGAAACACAAAATAATAAGAAAGAGGAAAGTGGGATGAAACTCCGGTCTTTGGGGGAAATGAGCAAATTGATGACTAGTTCAATGTAATCAGTGCCTCTTCTTTACTCCTCCCAAAGTTCATCGACTTGATTTCCTTCCAAAGCAAACACGACACCATTGATGAAAGACTACAGACTGGATCCCGTGTGGTTGATTCTCTCAGCTATGTTGCTCTCTGCCTGTCGGATGCCTTAGAAAGTGGCTTGTTCAAATTTTTCTAACTAGAGATTCTATAGTTATCAAATGCGATAAGGCATTTGTCCCAGATAGTCACCATTTGTTATGCCCTGCATCCCCATCCCTACATTTTGTGTGCAAAATGTTAGGTCCCCCCTTTTTCTTTTTTTGTTTGTTTTTGCTTGCGGCTTTCCCTTGTCCTTTTCCCTCTTGTTTTCTTTCTCCGGGGTTTTCTTCTCCATTGTGTTTTGTTTGTTTGGTTTTCTGTCTCCGGGACTCCAGTCCCAGAGGTCATTCTTCTTTGGGATCCAGACTCCGGACTCCCTGATTCTTTGCCACAATGTTCTTAAGGTTATCGTCGCGGGGAATCCCCGGGCCTGAAGTCCAGGGGTTTGCTTGTCCAGAGATTGCCGAAAGGAGGTGGATTACCTTTTTTATCATGGGTATAAATAGAACTTATGTATCACTTTCACATTTACCACAATTAAAAATTTTGAGCACTTAGAGCGATTACAGAGAAATTTGCAGAGAGTTAGCGATAATTAGTGCTTAACACCTCCATCCTTCTCAGATGATTGTGAGTGCTTCATGGTGGCGGGTTGTGACCGTTTGAGAACTGTAGCTATTGCAGAGCTCCCATGGTAACTTCCTCCTTTCCTCCACCTTTCGGCGTTCTCAAGTTGGTGTTTCTGTTCCCGCCTTTTCATTTTCTTCTGGTTTGTTTGGTGTTTCTTTCGTCTTATTGCTGTCTGTCATCTTTCTATTTTGTTTGTTCCCTATTTTCTAGTTTTTCCATCTGTTGGTGGGTCAGCTCTGCCAGAGGGTTGTCTGCCCTCTGCGTAGAAGTGGTCGGTTTGTAGGATATGTAAATAGTTGTTTATACTTTTCCTTGCCTAGTTTCCTGTAGATGTCATTCTGTGGTGTATATGTGTGTACATTTGTATATATTTGGTGTATATCCCTTTTTTCCCATGTATATATCCCTCAACTTTCATGTATATCCTTCCAGGTGGCTTGGCAAGGTGGTTGAGTCACCTATGTTGCTAGTTTTCGGCCCATGAACTCGTTTTAGGGCAGGAAACCACCTGTTTGAAACTCAGCTCTCAACCGGTTTCAAACAGATAGTTTTCTCTCTCTTCCATAAAACCAGTCAGACCCTCATTTATATCCCATGCGCACAATCAATTCCAGCCAAGTGGCCTTCACTTTTTGTGCGTTTGGACAGTTGGCTCCACCGTCATCACCATAACTCCTATTTAATACCCATGCACGTGGCACCCATGTGGGCTTGATGACTTGCTTTTTTACACGTCCTCACCAACAGTTACTTCTCCAGGCTCCGGATCTCCTACCAGCATCCATCTCATGTCTTTACCAAGTGTGATAAAATCCCCAGACCTGGATGTTTAATAAAATTGTAAGTTTGTGGTGCGTGTGCTTTTCGGGTCTTTTCGAATGAAACTAACTTTTCAGAAAAAGCAAGTGTCATAGTGGTAAGATCTCTGGACCCCAGAATACTTATTTGTTAATACATTCTGACAGTCACTTTGCCTTGCAGGTTTCTAGAGTTCACTTCCCAAGCATGTCTGAAGCATCTGCATCCTCTCCACCCAAAAGTCCAGAGCTACCTTTCGCGGTGGCCACCAGGGCGGTAGTAAAATCTAAAATAGAGAAGGCCCTGGAGAAGATGCCTCTGACCATGAAGTTTATGCAAGACAATGTCATTATGGGCTCAAAGATCGAGTCCAAAGTCAAACTTATCACCGACACTAGCGTTGGGACATGGCCAGAGATGCAGGCCCTGGTAAAAATCATGTACATCTAGTGACAGGTTGGAGATCAGCTAGAAATCAATTTCGGAGACTTCAAAATCCTCAAGGTGGATTTTTTCCCATGCTCTGTGCAATCTCCAGAGCTTATCTTGATGGTGGCCACCAACTATAACTCTTCTATTCAGGCTGTCATGCTCGCAGCTGCGGAACCAACCGGATACCCTACTCCTCTGGTATCCCTTGACCCAATCACATTCCAGGTAGGACTGGGAATCCCATAATTCACCAAGGTCTTAGTGGTTACAAGGACTAATGCCTTGGCCCAATTCACATAGCTAGAGGATGCCACCCGGGTATACATGAATACCCATTGGCTCAAGGTTCCAAAGAGGGACCCCAAGAGAATGAAGATAGAGATTCCCTGCTTTGAGTTCAAAGAGAGCATTTAGATGGAAATGATAGCATTGGCCCGGGTCTTTGGGTAACCCTCTGCCCAAGATTTTGCTAAATGGATGTATTACTTCCTTCTCGACATCTCCACCAAGGGAGGATACTTCGACTGGGCAACAATAATTTCCAACCATATCGACTCCCAGTTCCTCCAACTAAATAAGAAGAAGAAATTTTACATGTCTTCCTATGTTTTTTGGGCCCTAGTGCAGCAGAGGCCCCATGCCCACAACCTACTTACAGACAGTGTGCTCGAAATTGGCCTAGGACAAAAGGCACCGTGGGACCATTTCCCACAAGTTCAATGGGAGGCCAGCTTCCCTAGTTTTTGCCAGATAAATGATGCATTCATTTATTATCATTTGCTCACCCCTACCCAGGACGCAGGATACCGCCTATCATCAGAGGCGATGAATTTGGTCCATAGTTATGGACACTACTACATCCAATTCTAATAGCACACTTACATTAGGGTCACCGACTTCTCTGGAAAACCCTACTTGTTGCCCAAACACTGTGGGGACAATATCATGCTCTTGGAATACTGCAGGAAAATAATAGAGGTGCATGCCCTCTTTGCCTTGAAAAAGATACCCAATATTCCATTCCCAATCACCTGTAGGAACTACAAATGCAACTTGGCCACCGCAAAAGAGGCGGACAATGAATTGAAAAGCTACAATTTAGAGGAATTTTACTTGGTGCAGAAATTTTTTGATCTGCATGAAAAGATCGCAATAGCACTGCCCTGGGCTTCAGAGCCCCATCACATCTATATGGAGGATTTCTGGGCAGATTTCCAAGATGACATGGAGGTGCGGAGCTGGCACTATGTCAGAATGATGGCCGGCATGATGCAAAAGTTGAAGCTCCAGAGGTTCCCGGAGGACTTCTCAGACGCCGCCCCCACCGTCGATCCCAAGTACAAGACAAAGGGGATCGATACAAGGACCCTCCCACCAGTAAATTGGGATGCCCAGGAAGGGCCTGTAATTGAGGACTTCACTCGAGAGGTGGTCGAGAAAAGTCATGCCTATTTCAAAAGGGTGTGTCCCGAAAGTACCCGCCAAGCAGCCCAGCCGGCACCAAAATTAACTCCGGGGGCTGGGACTTCTTCGCAAAGGGTGGATAAAGGAAAAGAAATAGATATGACCCCTCCTGCACAAGAAGTCCCCATCAAAGAATAGATAAAACAATTAGTGGCAGCCTCCTAATAGATGAGAGACAAATTAATAACACGGCTGGACACTCCACCGCTCATGGCTGGACCAATTTGTCCCTCTTCCTCCCCGTCATTGGTAGCCTTAATGGTGAAGGCAACGGGGGTGGATCCCATGGAAGCGGCAACAATAAGGGATGCGGGGCCACCTTTGGTTACCCCGAGAAAGAAGAGGCTTAACAAAAATCCTAAGGCAGAGTCGGGGTTGGGAATATCCCAGGCCCAACAAGTAGAAATCCTCTCTTCCAGTTCCCTGGAGTCGGAGAAGGAAACAAAGCCTGTTGAAGTCCCGGCCAGTCCCCCTCCACAGGAGGAATTTGATATCTTTGCAACCGAAAAGTTTAGAAACTTGCAGGGGGACACCAGACAAGTAGGGACAGAAGTCCTAAAGGCCAAACCAGCAGCTGCAGAACAAGAAGCTACAGAGCAAGAAGCTCCCGAACAAGAGCCTGCGTAGGAGCAGGAAAAGTAGGTAGAAGAAATAGAGCTAGAGTTGGAGATTTCCTTTGAGGCTCAAGAGATGCAGGGTTAGGGGGTGGACCAACAAAGGTAGGGTGAAAAAATGGCATCTGCTAGAGGAATTGGACCTTCAGAAATAACCGTAACCGCAGCCGCCACATTCCAAAGGCCACTCCTAGGAGCAACCTTTAGGCAGGTGATTACCGTGACCCAAACTTTAAGTCTTAGCCCAACACCTCCCCTACTGCCAAAAGATGCACCAATAGAGGAAGAAGCCCCGACAGTAGAAGAAGAAGCTACAACAGTAGAAGAAGAGCAACAAAAAGAGCAGTATAAAGAGGAAATCCCTAAGGAAGCTGACAGAAGTTCAGACAAAGTGATGGATATAGAGGACAAGGCTGAGGAGATGGAGGTTGCTGAGGAAAATGCTACTATAGAAGCAGACACAGGGAAAGGGATGGATGAGGTCCACGCCACTGAGGAGCAACAGCTGCAAGACACCAGGGAAGAACCAAGGGAACATATTTTGGTAGGAAGGCCACCCCTACCACCTCAGTGGCTAATAGAGAGCAGAAAAAGAAATGCTCCATCCACTCCCATAACTCCTCTCTCCCTGGCAGAAATGATGGCCCAGGTCTAGGCCCCGCCAAAGGCCAAGAAAGCCCGAACAGTTCATACTCTTCGAACTGGGCCGGGTGGAGAAACAGTTGCCATTGTGGCGAGACCTCCCCCAGGCACCAATGAAGCAACCGCAGAACCCAGAGATTATAATGTTGCAGAGGTATCGACGGGTAAAAGGGGAAAATAGGGCGAGGTGGACTTGCTGAAGGAGGTAGCTAGGGTAGTGGAAGCTCATTATGAGAAAGAAGCCCAGAGGCTCAAAGTAGAAAAGGTGAAGAATGCAAACCTTATGGGGTTGCTCACTGAGCTAGCTCGACCTATCAATGCTGCTCCTCCAGAGGCTGCCACCTTTGAAGATCTACCGCAGAGTGACATAGACTCCCTGCAAACTATGAAGAAGAAGGCCCAGGTAGTGGATGAGTGGGTCACCCTACAGATAGGAAACACCCGGCGTTTCCTGGTATCCACCCTCCCAGACTTGTATATGGCCAGACATGTTATAGACCAGGTGGAGACTCTTATTGACCTTTGGGAGGGTGATATCAAAAATTATCAAGCATGGAAGGTAGAGCTTGAGGAACTCCTTAGCCTGGGAGAGGAAATGATTTCTGAATCAAGAATTCTGGAGGATGAGTCATTTGATTTTGTGAGGACCTAGCACTCCAGACTTGACCTTATATTGGAGGTAACCAAGCAACTGGTAGGGTCTTGTACGCCTCTCTCTCCGGTTTCCCACAGCTTTCCAAGGGCGGGGGTTAGTAGCAAAGGTTCACAAGTGAATGCAAATCAAGTACACAATAACTACTAAATGAATAACAGAAACATGAGCAATAAAATGTACAAGCAAGAGAAAGGAAGACAAATGAATGCAAACCCCTTGATGCTTGAAGCTTCTATTGTTTCTCTTTACTTCTTCCAAAACGCTATTCTTGATGCTCAGTATTGGCGGGGCAACGTCTATGACTTGAGAAGTGTCAAGAATTTGACAATTGAAATGTGTGTGTGTGATCGCAAGATGACTTGAATGTTAGAACCAAAATGACATAGTAATGGCGCACGAGAGCTTGAAATCCTAGATCCTTCAAATGGTTATGAAGGGTTTATTATATAGGAATTGGTGATGAAATGAATGGTTGAGATCAATCCCAGAGATGGAAAGATGAATGGTTGAGATCAAAAGGAACAGGAGAGATCCTCAGTAAACTCCACCCCTTTATTTGGTTAAGAGGAGATAGAGTTTGGTTAACTGAGGAGCTAATTATGAGTTACTTTTTTGAACTAAAGAGGTGGGTGAAGTTACCCGTGTGGACTGGAGAGATGGGTGGAGTAACCCATGTGATGTAATTGGAGTTATCTCTTTGAAGATAAATGAGTATTTAATTCATTTATTTAATAAT
>MU226912.1:290662-317254 GCA_018584345.1 Thuja plicata
CTTTATTTGATGAAATTAAATTAATTTAATTAAAATTAATTTAATTGGAAGAATTTAATTAGTAAGTTTAAATATTTGATTTTAAACTATAGGAAATTGAGTTTAATTAATTAAATAATGATAATTAATCAATTAAAGCTTAATTAATTAAATAAAATTAATTATTTAATTAATTTTGGGAATTGGATTNGATGATTTGAGAAGTGAATTTAGAAGAAAATAGGTGATTAATTAATGATTAAAAAACCATTAATTAATAGATGAAAATTAGTGTTTTTAATGTAAAGTCGCAAGCCTGTCCATTTTAGGGTGTCTACAGGTCTCTACAGGATAAGGTCAATGCGGTAAAATATTCTTTCAATTTATACAAGTCCTTTGTAATAAAGACTTCTAGGGCTGATCCCCTTAGCACGGATACATGTACATCAGAGGATTCAGTTTTGGGGAGTTTTGATGAAATAATGAAGTCCCGATATCAATCCCTAGAGGGGATAGATGGGGCCCAAATGAAAAAGTTAACTTGCATGATAATTAGTGGTCATGACGTGGCAAAAATGGCCGATGAATTTAAAGAGAATGTTCCAGACCTGGGGGAACAAATTGAAGTGGCTAAGTACCGAAGGGCCAGCCTAAAAGATGTAGATGAAGATGGCATTTCCCGCCTCCTCTAGGCTTTCAATGATAATAAGCAACCTTGAGCTTTCTCCGGAGGCCGGGGAAAACTCAAACATTGGGTATTCTTTATTCTTTTGGGGACGTAAGTTCCTGGATCCCAGAGTCTCAGATCCAAAATTTTTTATTCTTTCAAGAGATCCATGTCCCGGTCCATGAGACCGACCGGTCACTTTTAGAAGTGGTTAATAAAGGCTTTCAGAAGGTGGTTGGCTACATCAAGGAGGCATCAACTCAACAGTTGGTTTTCTGACAGGATGGTCTTCTCGAGGTGCCGCTTAGAGGTACCCCCTAGCGCATTGGAGACAGGGTGCCGCATTTCCGATTTATGAGGCATGTAGCCTCGATCCCCGGGGGACCTACTTTCTTCCTTCTCCTTCCTGGCTCTCTTCTCAAGGCTGATTCTTCCTCTGTATATTCTTGTCTCATTCTTCTGACATAGCAGGCCTATTCCATCTCAAGGTCTTTTTCAGGGTGGCACAGGTAGTATCGGCCCCCAGATATTGTATTTTATTGAAACATAATATAAAATAGGGTTAGGGTTAGAAGAGAATTGTATAAATAGCTAGACCAGCCGATTTCCAAGTGTCGGCAAATTTTTTTTTGTCCATAGTAATAGCAAAGTGATTTCTCATTTTTAGTTGTAGAGCTCAATGCTCCATTGTTCTATTTTCAATAGTTAGACGCTCCCTTGGAGCCATCATTGTATCACGCACTAGTGCTTGCTGGAAGAGACATTAATGAAGAAGGGAAAGTTCTTTGCAATGATGTTGTTGGCATTCCTGCTTCTGAGTTAATGGTATTTCATGTTTTATGTTCTTTATGTCTTCTACTCTGATTTGTTAAGTAGATCAACGACCTCTTTTCCTTCGCTACTGATAAAATACTAGCTGATGGTTATGTATTTCTTCGGTATTTAGTGTAGTATGTCAGAGTATTATTGATGTTCTGGACGTTTAAACATGACTATAGTTAGATGAAGTATTTCTAACCCTGCAGGATCTTTTTCATTTTATTTTCTAAGTGTAGAATGCTAGGGGAAACCTTGCCTTATTGAATCTCTAGAGAGAACAAGTTGAAGAAACCAGCTATCCCCCTCAAAAATAGTTACTTCTCCCAACTGAGCCCCCGCACCGTCGTGACCCGACACCCAGGTGCTTGAAGGCCCGGGGAATCTAATTTCCCCAAATAACCTTTGCAGGCAGAGTTGGCCGGTACCTCTGGTACCCAGTGACAACTTATGACTGTTGGCGGACCCGGTCAGCAAAACCCCGCTAAGACAGTGTTGCAAGCTGACACACGCCAGACCCATATGATGTTGTGACTATATAAGGGCCATCCCAATTTGGTTCAAATTTTCCAGCCTTCTCTCTATGTGGCTGGGTTTTGTAATTCATCTTTAAAACGAAGTCCCTAATCTCAAAATGGTGAGCTCAGATTTTCTTGTTTTAACTCCGTTTAAGATAGTTTTGATAGGCTTGTAAGTGTACCAAGGTGGATTGTCTCTTCTCATCAAACATTTTGAGCTCATGCAATCTGGAAACTCTGTACTATTCATCATCAACAATGCCTTGTAAGGATACTATCAGTGATGGTATTTTGACCTCAAGAGGTAGTATGGCCTCAGTGCCATAGACTAGAGAGTATGGAGTAGCACCAGTGGAGGTGTGAATGCTGGTTCTATTGGCCCACACAGCTGGATTTAGTTGCAGGTGCCAATCGCGACCAACATCATTGATAGTCTTTTGCAGGATCTTAATGATTGTTTTGTTAGATGCCTCTTCTTGGCTGTTGCCTTGTGGATAGTAGATGCTAGAAAATCCATGCTGGATTTTGAATTTCTCACAAATCTTGGTAACATCTTTGTGCTGGAATGGGCTACCATGGTCAGTAATAATGGCTAGAGGGACTCCATAATGATAAATGATATAGTTCAGGATGAATCTAGAAATTTTCTTGCTGGTAATGTATGTCATAGGAATAGCTTCCACCCATTTGGTAAAGTACTCAATGGCCGTGATGATGTACTTGTGGCCATCAAAAGATAGGGGTATAATCTTCCCTACAAGGTCAAATTCCCATTGAGAAAAGGTCCATGGAGAAACTACTGGTTGTAGATCCTATGCCAGAGCATGAATCAAATTGCCATGAAGCTGGCACTTGTAGCATTTCTTAGCAAATTTATGGGCATCTTGGTCCATGGTGGACCAGTAATATCCTTCTTGAACCAACTTCTTGGCAAGACTCAAACCATTGAAATGTCCACCAAAAATACCATCATGGACCTCATGTAAGGAAGTATCAGCCTCTCACAAATCAATTCATCTAAGGAGGGTTTGGTCATAGACTCTCCTATAAAGGGTATCATTGATGATGACATAACATGAGGCTTGATAGATCAGAGCTCAACATTTGTTCTGGGGTAAGAAAGGGGGTAAAATCTGGGCGTGTAGGTAATTGTAAATATCTTGATACCAAAGGGAATTAGGACCAACAATGTCACACATGAGCTCAGATTGTAGAATGTTAAATGCCAGAAGTAATAGATGCTCAATGAGAAATTCACATCTCTCTTCATTATTTAGCATGTCGATCATAGATGATTTAGTGGCCATAGCATCTGCCTGTTTGTTATGTACCTATGGGAGTTGGCAGAAACTGATTGTGACAAATTGCTCCTTGAGAAAGTTAGCCAACTATTTGTAAGGTACTAGCTTTTCATCCTTGGTTTCATAGTCATCAATGACCTAGAAGATGACCAATTGAGAATCACCATACATCTTGAGGTGCTATATTTTCCATTGAATGACAAGTTTGAGTCGAGTAACAAGGGCCTCATATTCGATGATGTTGTTGGTGTATGCAAATGCGATTCTATAAGATTTTGGTATGACATCGCCTTGTGGGGTGACAAACATGATGCCTCCCCCTGATCCATGCCTAGTATGTGAGCCATCAAAATAGAGTTGCCATTCATTGGAGTCAGTGAAGGAAAAAATGGACTCATTTGGAAATTCTGAAAGAAATGGGTGATCATCAAGAACTGGTGCCTCTATGAGCTGATCTGCTATCACCTGGCCTTTTATTACTTCTCTTTCTACATACTCTATGTAAAAATCACTTAGGAGCATGACCTATTTGGCTAGGTGACCCGTGAGAGCTGCTTTTCCTAGGAGATACTTTAATGGATCAATCCGAGACACAAGCATGGTTTTCTAGTGTAGCATGTAATGTCTTAACTTCTGTGTTGTAAAAACCACAACAAGACAGGATCGTTCAATGAGTGAGTAGTTTAATTCATATCCAACCAAAGTTTTTCTGATGTAATAAATAGCTCTTTCTCATCCTTATTCATCATGTTGTGCAAGAAGAGAACCCAATGCAGTTTCTATGGCAGAAATGTACAAGATAAATGGCTTCCCTGGAATGGGAGGCATCAAGATTGGTGGATGAAATAGATACTCTTTCATTTGTTGGAACAAGTGCTCACATTTTTCATTCCAATAGAAAGTCACAGCTTTATGTAGAAGATTTTGAAATGATTGGCATTTATCTATGAGTTGTGCAATAAATCGGCAGATAGAATGTAGTTTCCCATGTAAAATTCTCAGCTTCCTTAGAGTGTTTGGTGGAGGCATCTCTAGAATGGCTTGCACCTTTTCCAGATCCACCTCAATACCTCACTGAGAGATGATATAGCCTAGGATTTTTCTAGAAACAACTCCAAAAACACACTTTTTAGGATTTAAGTGAAGCTTATACCCTTCCATTCTTTCAAATATTTTGGCCAGAATACTCAAATGATCTTTCCTAGTTGTAGATTTGTAGAGGAGGTCATCAACATAATCTTCCATTAATATGTGCATGAAGTCATGGAAGGTTGTATTCATTGCTCATTGATAAGTGGCTCTGACATTCTTGAGGCCGAAGGGCATGAGGTTCCAACAATAGGTTCTCCAAGGACATGTGAAAGCTATCTTGGGTTGATCTTCAGGAGCAATCTAAATTTGGTTGTAACCAGAGAAGCCATCCATCAGTGACAACATCTTGTAGCCTACAGTCATGTCAACAATGATGTCAATGTTGGGTAGAGGAAAATGATCTTTAGGGAATGCCTTATTTAAATCATGGAAATCAGTGCATATCTGTATGCCCCTGACATCCCTGCTAACAGGTACCAGATTGGAGATCCATTTTGCATAATCTATAGGTCTGATAAATCCAACATCCAATAGCTTCTTCAATTCTACTTTTACTAGTAGAGCTATTTGGGGATGCATTTTTATTAGCTTCTATTTTACTGGCTTCACACTTGGCTTCAAAGGGAGGTGGTGAAGAACTAACTTAGGATCCAGGCTAGGCATGTCTGCATATGACCAAGAAAAATTAATCTGGCGTTCAAGGAAGAATCTGACAAACTCATCCTTCTCTTCTGGTGAGAGTGATGCCACAGAGTGTATGACCTTGGGGTTGTTTTGTGTTCCCAAGTTAATTTCCTTAGTCATTTCAATGAGTAATTCCTACTTCTTGTTTGGAGGGGGTATGTCCAGTCTTCCATCCTCGGGTACCTCAGAGAGGTTTTCACCCTCAGATACATCCTTTGTTTTTACTTTTTCATGGTCAACTGGTCCCTTTCAGTTTTCACCAGAGGACCTATTCTTTTTATTTTTTTCTTTTTTGATTTTATCATTTTCAATTTTGTGACTGGAAGATGGAGTTGAATCCCCAAAATAAGCTGTAGCAAAAAGGTCAATGGAGAACCCTACTTTGTGGTCGCCAGATGCCATGCCCTCTCAGAGATCAAAGAATTTTGCTATTGCTTCATCATTTTTGAAGCAATCCAAGCTCGGTGAACCTTTCTTGTGACAATCAATAAGCTTAGGGTAGACTAGGGGGATGTCATCGTTAGTGGCATAGATGTTTTCAAGGCCAGAGGTAAAGGCAAAGATGTAAATATCAGTGTCCTCAGAGTCAGAGACTTCATGCATTGAAGGTTCAGGACTGGGATCCCAGAAAATTCTAGACCAGGGATCAAAACATGTTACTAGAGGGGGAATTGTGTTAACATGTTTGTCTATTGTAGGTAGGTTTGCAGGGTCAGGGAAGAAATGATCACGCTCATAAGAACTAGAAGAATAGGACATCCATTCCCACTCATTTGAATTGGTAGTGTACTCAGAATGGGGAACCTCAGATGCCTTTTCATCATTTGAAACCTCCATGTTTTAAAATGAGGCCATTTTGGCATTCAAAGAGCCAATTTGTAATGGTTTGAATCCAATGCCCAGATGGAGGGGATGGCCCTTTGCAGCAAGGGGCTCAACAATCCCTTGCTTGTGTACGCCAAGACCACTATGGCCATCATATCCTTTTTTCTGCATGAGTGTGAACCCGGGCCCGTATCTTTCAACGGGTATCTTAGTGGGCTCCTATTCTTGTTTTTGTTGGTCTTGGAAAATCCACCTGGATGCATTGTCATATACATGTTCTTCATGCAAACCTCCCCACAGAGTGAATCTAGGTGAGGGCATAACTTTGAGGATAGTCTTGGGAAGTTGTTTTTGCAATAGTTTTGGTTTGCCATAGGATTTTGGAGAGAGGGGAAGTTTCCCAATATGAAAGGCTTGCACCATGGTATACTCTCCACAACCGTTATCTACAATCTTCATCTTTCCCTTGACCATTTTTTCAAGGGTGTCTGCATCAACATATTTAGAGGAATTGGAAGGGGCAGCTTTGCTATTGGTAGGCACCTATTGTGCGGGCCCTTCTCTTAAATTGGCATAGAATTGGAAGGGGTTAGGATCACCTGGGACAGTGATCTCAGATCCATTGTGATAAAATTTAAGACATTGATGGTACATGGAGGGGATCACCTTCATGGCATGGATCCATGGGAATCTTAAAATCATGTTGTAGGGCAAGTCTAGATCAAGGACTTGTAGCAATGTGTTTTCAATAACTGGACCAATTCTGATGGGCAGTATGATGACTCCCTTGGAGGGATGTTCAACATCATCGTATGCCTTTATTGTGATTCTCCTGCAAGGATCAATGTCACTCTCATTGTAACCAAGATCAAGAATGACTTTCAAAGTGCAGATGTTAAGTCCTACTCCACCATCTATCATGACTCACTGGACTTTGGCATTATGGACAAAGACTTTGAGATGGAGAGGGTCATTGTGGCCAAGTCGGTCATGTGGAAAATCATCTTTGGAAAATGTGACATGTTGGGATGCAGAGAAGTACCCCATCATGGCCTGAAAATGGTTAGTGTTAATGTCGATCGGAATAGTGGACTCTTTCAAAGCTTTGTCAAGGACTTCCTTGTGCTAGGGGATGTGCGCAGCAGGTCAAGGATTGATATCAAGGCAAGGGTGTTACCCAACTGGTCGACAAGGTTGTAATATGAAGGTAACTTGGGTCTGGATGGTGCACCAGGTATGGTAATCTTTGTATGATGGGTAGTGATTGCAAATTGAGGGCTACTTTCCTGGAAGGTCAGAGTAGACACACGTGAATCGGCCTCAGAGAAGCAATTGATGGTATAGTCATGGCCGGTCTGAATGTAATTGACATTGTTCTTGGAATTTGAATTCGATGTAGACGCATTTCCCTTTTCATGATCAACCAAGGGATTTGTGAAAATAGTATGGTCAGTATTGGAAGATCCCGCCGTGGGTTCAACTTCAATCACACTTTGATTAATGAGGTCTTGGACCTTATGTTTTAATTGGTAGTAGGAGTTGGTTCTATGTCCCTTTGTCCGATGATAATCATAGTATTTGTTGTCATCCCACCAATGGGGTTTAACTGCTAGGAGATCACGGATCTCAGGTAATTGAATGTAATTTTTTTGCAATAAATGTTGCAAGACCAAATGGAGAGGTTCACCCAATGTCGTGAACTACCTTTGTGGTCCATCTCTATTTTGCAGTGATCAATGCTGCCAATTTTGTTGTGCATTATCATTCATTTGTGCTTGAGGTTGTGTTGGAGTCGGTGCTGGAGGTGGTGCTTGAGTTTTTGTCTACATATTTGTAGTAGTAGGTCCTTTTAGAATCACTTTCTGTTGTGTCACATTAACTGTCCATGCATTGACAACGCCATCATTCGTGACAATTTTATTCTGAGAAAAAAATTTTGGTTTGTCACTGGAGGTGCTCACATTTTGATTGTCCTTGTTAATTTTTAATACTCCTTTTTCAATAAGAGCATCCTCAATGTCAATTCCTTTTTTCATGAGCTTTTGGATGGTGCTTGGTCATTTGATTTTGAGCTCATACATCATCTTAGGTACCAGATTTTGGCTGAATAATTGTATTTGTTGTTCTTCTAGCACATCAAAAGGACATTGACTCACCAAATTCATCCATCACAATAGGAAGGTCATAAAGGATTCTCCAACCTTTTTTTTGGTTGTGCACAAATCAGTCAGCATAACCTCACTTGATATGTTGAATGCAAAGTGAGAGATGAATTTGTCGGCTAGTTCTTTCCAAGACTTGATATTGCTGGGTAGTTTAGAGTACCACTCTATTGCTTGACCCCCAAGACTTTGAGGGAAGAGTCTCATAAGGTATGTGTTTTTTTTTTTAACCTCAATGCAAGACGTATAAAATTCCTAAATTTGATCGACCAGAGTGCCTTTCCCTTTGTATTCCTCAAACTTGGGTACCTCAAAATTTTTTGGAAAAGGAGGCATATAAATGCTTGAATCAAATGGATTAGGACATAGGTTTTGTTCTGTATAGAGTGTCTTTGTGTCCTTGAATTGAAAATCATTTAGTTTCTTCTGCAAGCATTGGATTTGTTGAAGCATTTATTCATTCTGCAAAGACTTCACAACTTTGCCACATGTAGAGGAACGATGTGTCCGCTTAGAAGCAATTGAACGTCGACTATATTTCGAGGCCCGATCCAATTCTGATGATTCAAAAAAAATGTCGTAGACTGATGCCACATGTTGTCTAGCATGTTGTTGAGGCTTTTCCACATGTTTTTGATTTAGTGGTTGAAGATTATATTGTTTTCCTTGTGCAACATAGTAAGGTTGAGAAACCTGTTGTTGATATCCTGGTGCATACAGCTGTTATTGAGTTTGCACCATATGCGGTTGTTGTTGTGACACATTTTGTTGTTGTGCAACATATTTTTGTTGTTTCAGAATGTATTTTTGTTGAACATGTTTTTGTTGAGCATACTATTGTTGTAGAGCACATTGTTGTTGCTGTACATACTGTTGTTGTAAAGAATGTTGCTATTGTTGCACATATTGTTGTTATAGAGCATGTTGCTGTTGCTGTACATATTGTTGGGTATGTTGTTGTTGTTGTGGGTGCACTTTTTGCACCTTGGGACATTTCACATGTTGATTGATGGGGTGAGATTCTTGACCCACCTGCATTGTTGGTTGTTGCATGTTATGATCTTGTTGAAATCCAAGCGGTGCAAGTATACCATCAAGATTTGCAGTTTTAAATTTTGGTGGTTGTGCTTGAGACATCATGTTAACTTGGGCTAAAAATTGATGTTGCACTAGTTGTACTAAATCCATAGGTGGTGCTTTTTGAGCTTCTTGGGCTTGTTGCACTTGTTGGGTTACATGTGCTTGTCGAATCACCTTAGGTGGAATTGGTGCAATATCCACAAGGCTCTTCTTCTTTTGATCTTGCAATTGATTTGGTATAGTTGTAGTAGTCACATTAGATACCTCAAATGTGGGTACCCTTGGTGGTTCATTAAATGGTCCTTTGGACGTTGTTGCATTTGAAGTGCTTCCGAGGAATGTTGTATGTGCTACCAAAGGAGGACCATTTGGTTCTATTTCTTCAAAAGGGGGTACATCTAGCATTCCCCAAGGAAATGTGAAAGTTTCATCTGACCCTTTTGGCAAGAGATTCTTTAAATCAATCCTCTGTGTTCTTTTAGGACCTTTCTTAGGTATTTTTGTAGCATCCACCGTCTCTGGAGGAGGAAGTGCTACCTCTTCAAATAAAGGATTATCCAATGGTATATATTTTTCCTTTGGAGGAATATTGACAGTTAAATCATTTCGTTGTCATTTTTGTGTTAGCACCATAGCTGACTCATCGAAGCGTTGTTATCTCTTTTCTCTATCCCACACCACTAAGGCTTGGTTCTCTTCCAAAGTATATGGTGGGGGAGTTTGATATTCTAAGAATAATTGAGGATTTGTCTTTCATATCACTTTGATATATCATCTCAGCTCTCGAGTCATGAGATATGTCAATGTTTGCTAAATCTTTTTGTTCTTAATGGCTTCGTCAATCTCCTCTTTAGGTAAATATTTGAAGGAAGCAAATCTTTCATGTGAGTCTCTAGAATCCGAAGAGGGACTTGAGGCATTTCCAAGATCTTGATTATTTGATGGTGGTGGAGGAGGTTGATAAGATCTAAAATCTGTGTTTGGCATAGGTTTTTGTTGCAAATAATTGGGTTGGACTTGATTGATTTGACCAATTTGTTGGTATTCCTCCTCAGGTGTAGGGGGAACACTACCTTGGCCCGACAACATAGGTACAAAAATTGGTTCAAAGGTTGGGGGAGGTCCCCACTGAACATTGCCAAATTTTGGGGAAGCATTTGAAGGATATCCCATGTTGCATAGATCATTTCTTGGAGTAGGTCCTTGAGGAAATGTGACATGTCTTGGGTCATGAAATGTTTGATGCACTTCTTCCAATGGTTTCATGTTGATTAGGTTAGTTTGGTATTGATATGAAACACCTTGTCTTGGATCAAAGGGAAATTGTGATTCTGGTTGTGTTGTAAACATAGGTAAATGAGGATCTTGTTTCCCTTTGGATGCTTGAGAACTTGTAAAAACTGGCATGATTACTATATGCAAATGCAATATTTTTTTGGGATTTTTGAAATTTTGGAAATGCAAGGTTTTGAAATGCAACTTTGGAAATGTAAGGAGATTATGCAAATGCAATCTAAGGTTTATGAAACTATGTTTTTGGTATTTTAGACTTTGACAATTAATAT
The DNA here is from genome assembly GCA_018584345.1 of Thuja plicata. NCBI lineage: Eukaryota > Viridiplantae > Streptophyta > Pinopsida > Cupressales > Cupressaceae > Thuja > Thuja plicata. The sequence continues at coordinate 301,352 of MU226912.1, forward strand.
TTTGAAAGGAGACAAACCTAAGAGCATAACCTTATGAGGTTGAATAAGAATCTTGACTTGATAAATAGGATTTTGGGGCAAGGAACAAGTTTGATAAGAAGGCTTAGGTCAAATCCATCATGACAAAGGTGGAATAGGACCAATTGATACTGGTAGGGGGTTTGAAATCTTTGGGACAAAAGGGACCAAGTCAAGATTCTATTTTCAACATCATAAAGAAATGTTCCATGATTTGGATACTCTCTAGGATTGTTTGCAAAGTTTTTAAGGAGGATCTAAAATGAGTTATGTATGCAAGAGGGCCATGATTTTGACTTATGCAAAAGGGAATATAATGAGGATTGCAATGAGGTCTATAATGAAAGGGACTTTTGATATGCAAATGTAAGGAGATTAGGTCATGAATATGCAATATGAAGGCTATCAAGCATGCCAAGAGGTTGCAAGTGAAAAGTTAAAGGTTCCATATGTTTACTCGAAGAAAAGGTTTGTTGTGACCATTTGATTATTCATGAAGATTGATTTGGAAAAAGTGTTCTTTAAGAAGAGTGTTTTTAAGATGTTTTAATTTTATTAAAGTTTGAACACACACAAGACACATCATTTAGAATGGCTGTTGTAAAATGAATAAACACACCACTTCCTAAGGATAGAAAGGACAATATCAGTTGAATCCACACTTGAACCAAAGTTTAGCCATGCTTACTAATGGAGGTAAACCTAGAAGCTTGGAGGCACGGGCTCCTCCTTATAGTGCACTCACTTCTCAGGCACTCCAAGCTTCAAGTCCCAAGAGTCATCACTTCCCAAGGGATTGTTGTCTCAACTAATAGCCGCGAAAGTGTGGGGCATCTTAGTTGGTCTCTAACCTTCTGTGCCAATAGATAGAAGGTTTTTGGATACTATGACATGGTGTTTAGTAATGTAATCTATTTGGGTGGTTATACGTGCGGCAGATAAGCTCCGTTATGGAGGCCTCCCAACCTACAGAAGTTACATTCTATAGGTTTTAACGCACCACAAGGGTACTGAGGGAGATCTTCTTCTTGGTATAACACATTCAACACCTATCCATTATGAGATTAATCAAAATGGCATCTTTTCTATACCAGTTTGGATGGGCTTGGCTTCAGCCTGTTATCAGTTGGGCATCCACTCTCACTGGCTCTACTAAAGCACTTGGGAGGTAGCCACTCTATAAGAATGATATGAGTTTCTCTTACACCCAAGATCCACAAAGGCAAGGGGAGAGGATACACTCATATGATTCTTATGTTTTTACAATCTAGAAAACACATTAGACAAATGAAAGCAAAATGTTCTTTTCAAGCACCAAAATGAAGTGTTTTCTAACTACAAATAGCAAGCACAAAAGTTTGGGAAAACATAAGGTCTTCTAAAAATGTCCTACATTGAAACCATTAGTAGTTTTTTTAGGATTCAGTCTTCATCCCATGATTGCCAACATGCTGCACAAATAATCAGTAACACAAAAATCCAGTAGCCTAAGTGCATAAACAAGTGTAGGAATGCAGAAAGTCAAAGATTTGTTTGAAAAACATCAAATTTACCACCTACATAGGAACATGCTACCACCTATGCAGAATTAGGGTACCACCTACATAGAAATAGTCTACCACCTACGCAGCTTTTGACCACCTACACAGCAACAGTAACCACCTGCGCAATAATTGATCAGAGGCCTAAAAAAGAGAAAAAACTTGCAAAAATAGAGGTTTTTTCCAAATCTAAGAATGCAATATCATTATAAACATAGCTAGGGTTCATTATTTATGCCCTTTAAGTTGATTTGAAAAGACTTGAAGCAAATTTTAAACCCTAGTTAACTTGCATGTGCATCAAAATGGTTTAGGAACACCTTAGAGACAAAATTTGCATTTTGATCCTAACTAGTTGAAAGTTCATTTTAGGTCCCTCATCACCTTAGAAAACTTTATTTTGCATTAAATATTCCATTTACACCCCTAGTTAGGCTAGATTACAAGTTTTCTTGAAATTTGAAAAAGCTTGATTGTTTGAAACCCTAAACTAGATGAGGTTCATTTTAAGAGCCCAAATACAAATGTGAAAGTTCATTTTAGGGTTTACAAATCAAAGTGTGAGACTCATTAACCATATTAGAGTTCATTAACCAACTTTAGGGTTCATTTGAATAGTTTAGGATCCATTTGAGCCATTAAGAAGATAAAAAGTAGAAGAGAAAGCCCATGGTGCAGAAAAGCTTCCTAAACATTCAAAATGTGATCCTAAACCCTAAATATGCATCCCATATGACCAACTATGCAACTAAGAAGCCATCTATGTAGCTCTAGGCTCCAAGTGCGCAGGTTTGGGTACCACCTACGCAGGACTTAACCGCCTGCACAAAAATAGTGACCACCTGCGTAGGAACAGTGACCACCTATGCAACTTTAGTAACCACCTGCACAAATCTCTTCCAGAACCCCCTTCACGTCAGGTTCACCATTTTTTAGACTAGAAAAAGGCATTTTAGTATATATAGGTAACCACAAACCCTAAATAGTATACTAAACCTATCTAATCTATCATGAAAGCTATTTGCAAGAGGAATTCATAAACATAAGCATAAACACTTAAAACCCCCTTCAAAGGAAGCTCCCATGTCCTTCTTTCTTCTCCATAATGAGATTGATGTTTCTCTTTGCACACACACACAATTGCACAAAAAATCCAAGTTTTGCTAATGAGAATACTAGAAGATTTCTTAAGGTTCTCAAAATCTTGTGGTTCAACCTTGAAAGAATGAAATGCATCCCATTTTATAGAAAATGAGAGTCATTTAGGTGAGGATTGAAAGAATACATGAATAAATGAAGATATTTGGTTGGTGAGATGCTTGGAAGCACGAAATGGGGGAGATGAAATAAGAAGATATTGAAGGATATTGAAGATATTGAAGAAACACCTTAATAGGGATGTGAATCCTCAATTAAGGGATATGGAAATTAGGTGAGAATAGGAGGATATTAATTCAATTAATAAATCAATATTCCTCACAAATCCAAATTATTATTTATGAAATTACAAAATCCCATAAATTGGAATTAATAAAAATTAATTAATTATTGAAGACTTAGGGAAAAGGGGAATAAATAAAGTTTATTTAATTATTCAATTAGGAACTAGGGATAAACTATGGGTTAATCACCCAAAGGGGGAAATTAGTGAATTACTGATCGAATTGAATGTGTTGATGTCAAATTGAAAGGATTTTGATAATGTTGATAAGGATTAGGGTTAATTTTGAGGGTTCTGGAATAGTTTAGGAAATCACAAGGCATCGATGATCTTTGATAATGCACCTAGATAATGATGATTGGAAATGATTGAAAAGTGCCAATGAACTTTGATGGCATCATAGGATTGAAATTGAAATGGGGAAACATCGATGATCTTGGACAATGTTCCCAAAATGACACTGACTAGAAATAGTATTGACAATAATGAACAACACTATTGAATTGATATTGATAGATTGATAGCGATAACATCGATGAACTTTGACAATGTTATCAAATGGTTTATTGAAGGGATACGAAGCATCGATGATCTTGGAAAATGCTCCTGAAATGATGAAAAGATTGATCGAATTGAATTAGGGTTTGATTGATTGGTTTGAAATTGGGTTAGTTAGGCATCGACGATCTTGGACAATGCCCCAGAATGGTAGGAACGAGTCCAGACAATTCTGAAAATGATTAGGAATAGACTAGAAAGGGTTTGAAATGATTTAGGAAGGTTTGGAATGGTTTAGGATTGAATAGGATCGGTTTAGGATCGAATAGGATCAGTTTAGGGTTGATCGGAAATGATTTGGAAAATGATCAATTTGATAAAGAGAGTAGAATTGTTAGTAAATAATTGAACAATTTTGCAATATTCAATCATCAACGAAAGACACAATGTTGCCATATGATAAATATCATATGCGCAACATAGAGGAATAATTAGGTCACAAAACAAAATTTCAATTGTAATGCTGAAAATGTTAAAACACGTAGACCAGTAGGCTCAAACCATTTTTAGGTGTCTACAAGTCCTAAATCCACATCTTCATTCATAGGAATTTGTTATAAATGTAACAAGAAAGGACATAAAGCATATGAATGTAAATCTGAGGTGAAATAACCAAAGAAGGAAACCTACATGGACAAATACTGTCCTACTTGAAAAATGCATGGCCACACATCTCTTGAATGCTAGAAGAAGAAAAAGCAAGCATGGAAGCCTAAAGATCAAGAAACTACCTATCAATCGAAAAGAGTCGGTAACCAATATTTTTGGGATTACAATACATGGAGAAACTATACAACATGTGGAAGATTTGGTCACATAGCTACAAACTGTATGAGATAATGGAAAAGAAAGTCTAGGAGCTGGACTAACCTGGGAATGGCATGTCTACACTATCATAAAGTTGGTCATCTAAAGAAAAATTGCAGAGACCGAATGATAGACAAAAACACCTTTTCCAATGGAAACACCATTGAAGACATCATGCAGATGAGAAAAAAAATGTGGAGGAAAGCTACAAATACTAATGAAGCTGGACCGAGCAATGCAATTGGTGAAACCTTATCCAATGGATCTGGTGACATCACCACGCCCACCTAAGTAGAACAAGTAAGTATGGAACTGCATTATACCAAGTTATATTTTGCATTAGTTCCATTATACATAGTTAAAATACCAAATAAACATGATTAAAGATGCACTATGGTATTACTTGTTATGATTATGGGAATTCAATCTCATCAGTCAATACATATCGAAATGCATCAGTGTACATACAAAGATAAGCTGTCTATACTTATCGAGAATCGTCGATTAACACATAAAGGCTAAGTCGCTAGTGTAAACCAAGATCCGTCGGTAATCATGTGAGTTGACAATGTTGTCTTTGCCATACATTGAAATTATTCAATGAACATAACAAGTTAACAACTGCCCTGAAGCATCATAGTACCACTGAGAATGTTATTGTGTATCACCTGATGACTCTGTATTCACACACTGAGAAGTGGTTGAGCATTAATGAATTGACTTAGGGCAAAGTCTATAAATAGATGATGAAAGGGTTTCATTTCTCACCAAGTGATTAGAGCAAAGAGACAGAGAAAAACCAAAGCATGAAGCGAAAACATTGCAGAGTGACTCCAACCTGGTTCATAAGCACTCAAATAGATTCCTAACACCTACAGAGGTTGAAGTAAGTAACATAGATAACCGAGAACTCTACTTTTCATTCACAAAAAATCCCTAATTTCATAAATGATGGAAACTACATCTAGAACCTCAAAGATCAAGAATGATAAGAAAAATAAGGTCAACCTAATCAAGAATTCATCCTGTGAGGAACCTCATTACAAGATATGTCCTGAGGTTGCTTCACAACCCAATAATGGTGGTGCATTCTGTAGTATACCAGCCAGGGTTTTGCTTGTTGAAGATGTGCAAGATTATATACACTGCAAGATAGAAGAAATAGGAGACCTAGAATTTGATCAAGCTTTCAAGAAGCTTTGCAACGATGATGACACTATCAAGAAAGATCATAAGAACATTGAGGTAAAAGGGCTCACAAATGCCCTATGGTTCCCAAGGGAGTTCAAGACCGAATAGATTTAGTTAGTACTAAGCATGTTACATGACCAAAAATTATGGCTAGATGAACCAAAACTGATAACCAGGGGTGTTATACATGCTGTTATCAGTTATCCCATAACCGACAAGGTAAAGGCACTAAAGCACCCGCCTAAAGCTGACATTGAGAAGAATACAAGAGCAACATGGGATGGAAGAGGACTAAAGGTATCCACCATCACCAATGATGAAATGAAATTTGGAGCATGTGTCTTAGGATACAAGTTCTTTTAGGCTAACATGATGAACACTATTGCATCCGAAGCAATGGATACAACATACCAGATTGTCAAGAAGGGACTACATATTTTTCTATTTCCAAGAATCTTTCCCATCCATAGGAAATGTCAAATGGGACACTACAAGAAAAGTGACCACACAGATTAGTGAGTTCATCAAATCACTAGGAGATACTTTTGAATCAGTCATGGATGAATACTTTCCAGATTCAAAGAAAGAATGAAGAAGAGAGTAAGAATTCCAGAATAGTTAGTAGAAAAATTCAAGACTGGAATATGTTTTATGGTGGACACTGCCTACATCTACATCAAGCTAGATGTATCAAGGACAACATGGCTAGCTCCACTTGTCTATGAGGTGAACATAGATCAAGCATCAAATGCTATTGAGGCATTGATAAATGAACCATTAGATAAAACACAACCCAAGTTTGGAACTTATAAAGAAGCCAAAGAAATGATTAAAACTGGCTTAGTTGTGAAGAAGATTGATAGGAAGAAAGATAAAATGGTTAATAACTTGAAGAAAAAGCTATCGGTGAATGAAGAGGAAACTAAACAGAAAGAAGAAACCAAGGGTCAGTCACCCATTGGTGAAGCTGAGAAGGAGAGTGACTCAGAATCCACAGAGTCAGATACACCACTACCTCCACCAAAAAAGAAACCTAGGACTACTGCTGCAAATAGGACCAGGAGTCAGACAATAAAGGATGCAAGTACTTCACCAATAAAGAAAGGTCAAGTAAGGACCTACAAAAAAAATCCACAAATAGGGAAGAAAAGCCCAACAAAAAGGAGAAAGTTCTTCAAAACAAGGGAAGACATTAAGGACACCAAAAAGGATGAACTATCTATACAAGCCATCAAGAACACTCTACCTACTACAATTTATGAGGTATGTGCTTATATTATCAAATCAGGTACAGTAAATGATCACAAGATTAAGAAATGGTTAACATTAGATCCTGAGGATCAAAATAAAATAGAAGAGGCAATTATCAAAATGATGTGTATATTCATATATTTTCCAATACAATTGGCAAATAATATGCCAAAAGAAATTCAGGATAGATTATCGGCAAGATGGACATTTGCATTACACTCTGAGAAAGAGATTAGGGAAAGAGCCCTAGTTTCTGTCATGCCTCCCGAATCTCAAATGGAGGAGATTGAAGAAGTGATGAAGAAACACTCCACGAGGTTCTCACCAAACTTAAGAGACTATCAAGTACTTCAAGGAAATCTACTTGAACTAGACAGTAAGAGTGAAGCTGAATGGAGAAAGATACTTGATATACCTAAAAATGATACAAGTCCTGAGCCACAAATTGCTCTTACCAAAAATCAACAGAACAAGGATGATCAGGCTAAAAAAATCCCCGAACATATTATTATTACTAATGAAGATGTCAATGATGAATCATTGAACACAAAATGCAACAAGGATATGGACGTTGCAGATGAAACATGACCGAACAATACAATTATTAATATTACCGGAGGAGATCCTGCAGATGAGATACAAAAAGATGAAGATTTCACTGTTGTCAAGGACCAAACTGACAAACAGGACACTAAAATAGATTCAACATAGGTAGACACTATAGGATAGATACCACTATTGATACAAGCTATCAATATTATCTTGAAGAAGGAGAAGTTACCTGAGAAGGAAACAAGCATACCCAAGAATAAGGGTAATGATGAACAAAAAGATACATCTGATGAAAAGAAGGATACAACTGATGAATAGGTAGTCATCAGTGGAGAACAAAAAGATGGAGATCACACCAACAAGGATGCACAAATTAAGGATATAGATGAAGTACAAAAAGAGAAAGGTGAACACGATAAGATAGTTGATACCACTCCTAAGAACACTGAAGGATATGCTATAGATACATAAAAGGTAGATAAGGAGATGTCTTCAAACAAATAAAAGGAAAACCCCGAGCAACAAGAAAAAGGTACAACACCACATAAGCCTTTCTCTAGCATATCAGACCAAGCAGAGAAGATAGCTATGGTTTTACATATAGGTGCATCACAAAAGAAGAAGAAGAAAACCAAGAAGAATAAGTTGGAGGTCACACTTGATGAGATCATATAAATACCAAAGTGTGATCCAACTACTTTAGATTTTGAATCACTCCAAGAATATGGAAAAAATTGTCAAAGAAAAGATTTGCAAGAATAGCTTAAAAAGAAGCACCAAGACTCCTTAGTACTGGAGACCACAAGGGACATCTTAAATGAGATAGTTTCTGACATAGATGTTGATCACAATGCACCTATCCTAGATAAAAATTTTGTTCTCACCAATGCCATCAAAACAAAAAATGTGGATGCAAAAAAGGAGATTGAGGAATGAGAAGAACATAAGTTGCAATTCAAATTGACAGAAAAGATCAACCAAGAAGTGGCAGAAAATAAGGTAAAGCATTTAGAACTAAAAAATGAATTAGATCCAATCATTGCTAAAGTTGTTTCCTTAATTCAAAAGCTATGTACTTTGGAAAAATTCACAAAGGATAATAATGATAAGATTGCAAAGATTGATTCTGATCTAAATGAAAGTTCTCATAGTCTAACCACAGATGACAATCCAATTAAAAGTTTGTGTAGAAATGTATTTCTACATTTAATAATAGTGAAAAACCATTTCGTCTTGGTCAATAAATCACTTTGATTTGATGAATCATAACTGATTGAATGTTTGAAGATGTTAAGTTGATCACTGAAATGTAGAAAGATAAAGCAAGACATTAAATCAGTTAATGGATTGTATTTTCATTGATGTCAACTTGATATAATCTGATTGGTTATATATAAAGTGCCAAAGACTTCAGAGAATCAAAGAGATAAATATTATGCTTTTAGTAATGCATAAAAGATCAACATTCACTAAGTGACTACAAACACCAAAGGGCAGTGCACCCCGATGGACAAAGAAACCCGAAAGTAAAGTCACAGTGATGCCTGAGCAAGAAACCCAACAAGAATTACCGATGAGAAGAATCACAAGCATTACTGATGAGAAGAAATTCATAGAGATGCCCGACAGACATACAACCCTGATGGAGATGCCTGAGGAGAACTGAAGTGTTGAACGAAGCTATCAAAGAGTTAAAACACCGAAAAGAACTAAAGTTTAGAAATGAAAAAATACTTAGCTAGAAAGAGCTAAAGATAGAGTTAACTGGTTGTTAACATTGCTTTCATCAACAAGTTAAAGTGAAATATTTAAAGAAGTTTTATCTAGTTGTCAAGAAGAAATCTACGGGATATAAATGAAGTAAATCTTTAACGTAAGATTGGATAGAATTGTGAATCACACCAAGAACAAGAAAATCAAGAAGTGAGAAATGGTGATATCATGTCTATAAAGAGATAATCTAATTCATTATGAATTAGGGGAGTGAATACAGAAATAAGATGCTAAAGATAAACTGATGAAGAACAACTTCATATAGTCCTGATCAATCAAGTTGAGGAAAGAGCTAAAGATTTCTATGAACACCAAGCAACAGAGAAGCACAACATCACCAAGCAGAAAGAAGTGGAGCAAAGATATTGAAAAGACACATTGATCAGAAAGGTATTATGCACTTACAATAGATCTAAAAATTTTCAAAGTATAGTTGTATATGTGAACAGATCATTTACCATTTCAGTTTAAACATTGATTTAGAAAGTCTCTTAACCAAGCAAGACTTAACAATCCTTTCTATATTGAGATACATCCCAAGGAGTATCAAAATTTTTGATCATGAAGTTAGCATGAGATGCCAGATACCATTTTCCAAACCAGGGTTTGGTCATAGAAGGTAGCATAGAGATGCCAGATATCAAGTGACAAACTATTCTATTTAAATCCTCTAACAAGGTCACACCTAATAGTGTTTTTGTAACCTTTAACAAGGTTGGCTCTTCACCAAGCTCACTTTAGAAGAGTGAAAATTTTGGGTTACCGGTCCCAAGTGGTTTTTCCCTTAACATGGTTTACACATTAAAAATCCATGTGTTAATGTGTTAATGAGTCATTACTTTAGTGTTTTGCATCACACATAACTAATTCTGGATTGATCGGTATACACTAAGTAATTTACTATTTTTTGGTAAATGAAATACTGTTAATCGGTAAATAGTAAGAATAAGGTTTAACAGTGAACTCCGAGCAGTAGTTATTTGTTAAGATTGTTTGAAGGCATTCATCTTGTAGGGCTGAAGATAACTAGAGGCCTAATATTGTGGTACTAAGTTTTTGGGTTGATATATTGGAATATTTTTGTGGCCACTAATTCACCCCCCCTCTTAGTTATTCTAACAATTGGTATTAGAGCTTGTGTGTTTAGAAATGGAGTTTAACAGCTCAAGCAAAAGATCACAAGATGAACAAATGAGATGTGCCCAAGTTGAATAAAGACAAATTTGTATCATGGCAAAGCAAAATAAGACTCCACCTATCAGGTATTGGTAATGATGTTACTCAACACCTAGATACTGAATATGTGTTACCTACAAGACCTCACATACTTGAGCAATTAAGGGAAAAGCATGAGCATAATTGCATGATGATAGAACTTGCTTCCCCACTCTCTGATGCTGAGTTTGAAGATGTCAAAACTTGCACCTTTGCAAAGAAAATGTGGGATAAATTGAAGCTAGTACATGGATCAGATGCTGATGTACTAAGAGCCAAGGTAGAAAGCCTAAGAGGGAGGTTTGATGACCTAAGCATGAAAGAAGGAGAAAATATCACTCAGTATAGCTGTAGAATCAAAGATGTAGTCAATGCTATCTGAGGAGTTGGAGGTGTACTTGAAGAAGAGATAGTGGTAAGTAAAATCCTAAGAAAATTACTGCCTATATATGCTATTAGAGTATCTGCTATACAAGAAATGAGAGTAGTTGCAAATAATAATGTTACTCTAGATAGTCTAATTGGTGGACTGATTTCATTTGAGATAAATAACTTTGATAATATTGTCTTACCATCTATAGAATCTGCATTCAAATCTTCTTTGAAAATAAGTAAGTCAAGTCATAGAAACACTATTAGAAATGATAGTGAAAGTGATAGTGATGACCAAGGACTTGATGAGATTGAAGCACTAATGACAAGAAGATTGCAGAGAGGCAAAGGTAGATACAAAGGTAAATTACCAGTTGTATGTTTTAATTGTAAAGAGGTTGGACACTTTGCTCCAAGATGTCCTAACAAAAGAAAAGATGACAGAAGGAATGACAGAACATATGAAAAGAAGTTTGACCGAGGTGATAACAAATATTACCAAAGCAATCGTCAATCTGACACAAGAGATACCTAAGACTACAAGGACAAAGGAAAGAAAGCTTCTTACCTGGTTGAGAACATAGCCGATGATATTGACATCAAATCCGATGAAGACATTGAGATGGTATTTGTGGCCATGAAGGATGATTCATATCTAAGGTTAGTAAGAATGATTTCTAGATTATAGATAGTGGCTGCACTCACCACATGACCAGTGATAAACAAAATTTTGAGACTTTTGAATACTATAATGGTGGATCAGTAAGAATGGGTAATGACACACCTTGTCTAGTTGAAGGCAAAGGAACCATAATGTTGAATAACTTGATCAAATGTGAAAATACTTACTGGGTAAAAGGACTTAATTATAATCTATTGAGTGTTTTATAACTAATAACACATGTCACCGAGTAGCATTTGAGAATAAGAAGGTAAAGATCTTTAATGAATTAGGAAGGTTGATCAGAACTGGTGAATAGACAAAAGGTAACCTTTTCTATCTTGATGACATTAATTTTCCATTAGTATGCAAACAACACTTTTGGTAAGCATACATCAAAAGAAAAAAACAAAGAGCAAACCAAAAATTAGATACAAAGAGATCGCCAAAATGGCTAAGTACAAAGTGAACCGATGACACAAATTTTGTGTGTACACAAAAATTGCAAAATAGAAAGATAAAGAGGAACCCGACAGAGGAATCCAACGTGCAGGATAAAGTGCAAACTGAGACATAGATAAAGTGCAAACTAATGAGACAGTTAAAGAGAAACTGACAGAATAAAACTGAAAGACAGTCAACTGATTACAGAAACATAACCGACCGTTAGGAATCTAGAATCAGTTGTAGCCCGCAAAAAGTGGATATGACTTCCACGTTAGATAAAGAAATCTTATTCTATTTATAGGATTTTGATTTGTTTTATATCCATTTCTTTAGGGACAAGAAACATGAATGTAAGTGCTTTAATCAATCTAACTGATTTAAAACACATAGACTAGGAGATCTAGGTACAAGTTGTAAACCTGATCTTAGAGCTAACATTGTTTTTTGTGAAACTTGATGATGTCAATCTATCTTATAAATAGATGATGAAATCATTCATTATACAATGATGTGAATATAGAGGAGAGGATAAATTAAGCCTATGAGCACATCTATGGATCAGATTGAAAGTTTCAAGAACCAGAACAACAAAAGATGAAATTGGTTAGCAAGAACCAAGAATAGAGGCTACTGAGAATCTAAGGTATTACTCAATCACATGAGGTGATAATCTCATTCATGTAAACTTAATTGGATCTGTATCAACAATAGGAGATTGCATTTACCAAGTCAATTTGTAATTTTCTATCATTCTAAAAAGTTGAGCAAAGTGTAAAAAATCCTTTCAAGGAAGGTGGATTTAACAGTCCAACTACAAATCTCTTAACCGAGTGCACACTAAACAGTGTTGCTAAAGCTCTTAACTGAGTATAATTTAACAGGTCTCCACCGATACTCTTAATAGGGTAGATCATCAGAATTGATCAATTTGTAAGCCTTAATCGGCCCCTTCCAATCTGTAGATAGTGAAGATTTTGTGGGTGCCATTCCCACTGTAGTTTTTACTTCCTAACAAGAGTTTTCTGCAATATCATATCTTGTGTTATGTGTCAATTACTTTCATGAATGTTTCTATGAATGTTCACATGTATGTTAATGTTATGAATTGATATAACTCACACCAAGATAGTATAGATTAGATTGAATGGATATACAATTGATTACACAAAGGTTAATTGATTAAATGATACATTTAGAAGTACTGATTCACCCCTCCCCTCTCAGTAGACACTTCCCATTAATTTTAAAAATTTGTATCAAAGCTAAGTCTCTTCTTTGGAAAAGCTTAAAGGCTTAAGAGAAAAGATCATACAATAGAGAAGTATAGACTTGATAAGAATATTGAAAATAAGAAGCTAGAAATTTAGATGTTCTATGAACAGTATAAAGAAGCTAGAATCAACATGAGATAGTTGTTAGATGAAAGAAAGATTATGGCATCTCGCTGTAATGAGACAAATTATCACAAGGAAGAGATAGCAGATTTCTTTGAGTCTTCAGGATCAACTATAAGCAAAGCATCAGATACATCAGAAGAAAGCATCACAAGCCTAATTGAAATCAATCTACATTTGGATGGACAAGTTAAATCTCTGCAAATTAGTCAAGAGACACAGATGATAATGATGATTGATGTCATGAAAAATGCTAGACAAGATGAGAAATAAAGAACACTAGCTATTGATGATAGAAGAAAGATTACAAAAAAGCTACAAGAAAAAGAGTCTAAAATACAAAGACTTAGAAAGCATCACCATGAGATTACAAATCAGATTATTCTTATGAGTCAAGAGGAAAACAACATGAATGTTGAACTCATTGAAAGAATATAAGATATCGGTGGGCTAAGGGATGAGAATGAAAAGTTGAAACATAAAATAAGAATTCAACAAAACCATAATGAAATTATCAAGAAAGCTGAAGAAAGAAATAAAAGAATGGATGATTTTCTTGAAGGACAATGAAGAGTCAACAACAACACTGGTCTAGGTTTTACCAAGAATGGAGAATCATCAAATCAAATTGATCCAAAGAATGTCTATACAAATTCAAGACCAAGAAAGCTTACATGCAATCACTATGGAAAGCAAGACCATACATCAAATCTATGCAGAGACAAAATGAAAGGTATTCCTAAATCTACATCTTTATTCATAGGATTTTGTTATAAATGTAACAAGAAAGGACATAAAACATATGAATGGAAGTCTGAGATGAAACAACCAAAGAAGGAAACCTGCATGGATAAATACTATCCTACTTGCAAAATGAATGGGCACACAACTCTTGAATGTTGGAAAAATAAAAGGAAAGCATGGAAGCCTAAAGGTCAAGAAACTCCCTATCAACCGAAGAGAGTCGATAACCAATATGTATGGGATTACAAAACTTGGAAAAATTGTACAACATGTCAAAGATTTGGTCACATTGCTACAAACTGTATGAGACAGTGGACTAGAAAATCTAGAGGTTGGACTAACCTTGGAATGGAATGCTTAGACTATCACACAGTTGGTCATCTCAAGAAAGACTGCAGAGACTGAATGACAGAGACCAACACATATCCTAATGGAAACACAATTGAAGACATCTGGAGGGCAAGAAAAAAAATGTGGAGAAAATATTCAAACAATGACGAAGCTGGACCAAGCAATGCAAATGGTGACACCCCATCCAATGGATTCGGTGACATCACCACCCCCAACTAAGCATAACAAGTAAATATGGAACTACATTACCCAAGTTATTATTTTACATTAGTTCCATAATATATTGATTAAATGCCAAATTAGCATAAGAAAGACGCATCATGGTATTACTTGTTAAAATCTATGATAACTATGCTATCGGGCATATATATCAAAATTCGTCGGTACACACTCAAGCTGAGATTGCCTACACCTATTGAGAAGCATCAGTTAAAAGAAAAGTTGCTAGTATAAACCAAGCCTCGTCGATAACCAAGAAAAGTGAACAACCAGTTTGTAATACTGAAACCCATCGGTAAATGCAAAAGGTATAACAACCACACTGAAATGACATGTCATCAAAGGTAAGTTTGAAGTCTTAATTGATGAACTCCATCTTCACACACCGAGGAGTTGGTAAGAATTAATGACACATGTTTAGGTCAAATAGCTATAAAAAGGCAATTGGTCAGTCTCATTGTTTACAATGACCAGAGTAGAGCGACGAAGAGAAATTTTTGAGCAGAAAGCAACAGGATCACAGAGCGACCAAAAATTGACACAGAGCACTCCATGCAGACTAAAAATCTTTACAAGTATAACCAGTAAGTTCTACAAAACTGAAAACTATGTTTCACACATTTCACAGAAAGCCCTAAAATTGAAAAATGGCCTCGACATCAAGAACTGTGAAATCAAAGAACACAAAGAAGGATGAGTTCAAGCTCATCAATAATTCAACATGTGAGGAACCAAACTATAAGATTCACGCTAAGGTTGCCTCACAACTTGACGATGCTAGAGCATTCTCACAAATACCAGCTAGGGTTTTTCTTATGGAAGATATACGATCATTTATACACTATAAGATTACAGAGATAGGAGATTTAGAGGTTGAAGAAGCTTATAAGAATCTATGTAATGAAGATGGAACACTGAAAGATGAACATAAGCATATAGAAGTAAAAGGGCTAACCAATGCCCTAATGTTCTTGAAGGTTTTCAAAACCAAGTGGATTTGGTTAGTGTACGCCTCTCTCTCCGGTTTCCCACAGCTTTCCAAGGGCAGGGGTTAGTAGCCAAGGTTCACAAGTGCATGCAAATCTATTACGCAATAACTACTAAACGAATGATGGAAACGTAAGCAATAAAATGTACAAACAACGAAAAGGAAAGACAAATGAATGCAAACCCTTCGAAGCTTGAAGCTTCTATTGTCTCTCTCTACTCCTTCAATAACGCTGTTCTTGATGCTCAGTATTGGCTGGGCAGCGTCTATGACTTGAGAAGCGTCGAGATGTCGATAATTGCAATGTGTGTGTGTGATCGCAGGATGCTTGAATGCTGACAGAGTAATGGCGCTTGAATGCTTGAAATCCTGGATCCTTC
>MU226912.1:323319-339493 GCA_018584345.1 Thuja plicata
TCACTTGTTGCTCAACATGAGACTCTTTCAAGAGAGACTTTGGAATCCATATAGTCGTAGGATTTTCATTTATTTTTGATGATTTAGAGAGAATATCTTCAATGATGGATTTTGGAACCCATACTTGTCTTTAGTTTTCTTCTTAGTTATCTCTTTTGACTTTATGCCCCCATGTTGATTAGAGGAGACATGGCAATCTCCTTTTTTAGATGGATTCTTGTATTGCTTCTTTTTCTTGTATTGAACATTCAAGTTTCTTCCAAAAGGCTTGGGACTTGTGGAGGAAGAAGAAGAATATGACTGGTTTAGATGGGTGGTTGGATGAAAAGGATTCAAGGATATGCATCTATGTTGATCTTGAGGAAATATAGGAGATGGAGGGACGTAAAGACCCAAGATGGATGACAAAATAGGAGAGTTAGGAGGGGAAAGTGAAGGGACATAAGGACCCAAGATGGAAGGAAAATGTGAAGCCCTTAGTATTGGTGGAGGAGGTCCAAGGATGGATGTGGATGATGTAAAAGGATAATCAATAAGTTCATCAGCGTGTATATGACAACCAAGGACATTAGCATCTTTAGAGTGAGCATTAGGATTTTCCATAGGATCATGAACATCTTGAATATGAGCACCTTCTTTGGTAGGATTGTTTGAATCTTGGAAAGACTTAGGAAGAGTAGAAAGTGGAAGCAAACACAGAGTGGTAGAACAAGAAGATGGAAGACTTCGATATTGACAAGGATCTTTGGATAGCATAAGCGCACAAATTTTCTCTTGATTTTCAATAGGCTTAATATTGGAAGTAACAACACCACTTTTAATAACCTTAAAGGAAGTATCATCTTTGGAAAGCGCAAGTGGGGTAAGGTAATTTTGATTGTCAATAAGCTCAACGGTGTAAATAGTATCTTGATCTTGCTTTGGAGAAGACTTAAGACAGGGTGGAATGAATGAGAAAGGGCGTAAGGGATCAAAAGAACCATGAAATGGATAAGAGACATCATGCAAAGGATTGGATGACATGGAGGTTTCTTGATCTTGATCTTTCTTTATGTTCTTTTCTTTATCATTTTTAGAGTCCTCTTGACATGGAGATACTTCTAAGGATAAGGAAGCATATTGGAATTGTATGGGAGACTTGGTAAGAGATGGGGAAGGATTATCTAAAGTAGGAATTATAGCATATAAAGGCTTAGGCTCTTTAGGTTTAGCATTATTGAAAGTATTTGTAGCCAAGTAAAGCTTAGCTTGAGTTTCTTTAAGAGGTATCCCTTGAGGATAACTATAGGGAACTGCATGAAAAGCATTAGGAATTTTGTCGGATGAAGGATTTGTGGAAGATTTGGAAACTTTAGGAGATGTATGAGTATTGGAAGAAGTAGAGGATGGAAGGGAATCATCACAAAACAATGGTTCATCATTAACATGATCTTTCTTGAGAGTGTAATCTGTATTTTCAGCATGAGAATCCTTAGAGGAGAAACTCTTATGATACTTCTATTTAAAATCAGCGTGGTGAAGTTTCTCTTCCTCAATAGAAGCATCAAAGAGGTATTGTTCACAAAATTCATCAAAGTCTTGTTCAAATTTAGATTCATATGGATCACCATCACAATCTATCCAACGGGAACACCCTTTACCAGTATAAAAAATCACACAACAAAGAGGACTCTTAGGAATAGAGGTGTCATAGGTATCACTATATTGTCCATCATCATAGTCATCATTGTCATCAGAGTCATAATAGTTATCATGGTCATCATAGTCATAAAAAATGGGCCTGTCACTCTTCATGGAAGAGGTATCATAAGGGTTGTCACGTTGCTCATTATCGTATGTCTTGAAAAGAGAAGTATGACTCTTGGGAGAAGTAGAAGAAGAACAAGATTGTGAAGAAGAAGGAAGTGAAGACCTAGTGGAAGAAGAAGATTTGGATGATGAGGAAAGATGAGAAGACTTAGAAGATGAAAGATGTTTGGAAGAAAGAGATTGTGAGAAGATCACGTGTATGATCCTAGCAAAGGTGTCTAATTCACTCACTTTTTCTTATATTTTTTTTTGCAATTTATCATGCATGCAATTTTTGGAGGAAACCCACTCTTCAAATTGATCAATGAGTTCAAGATCATCTATTCTCAAGAGAGGTTCCATAACAAGATATTTAAAATTCATGGTTCTGGAAGAGGAGGAATTAAGAAGAGATGAAATAGAAGAAGATAGACTAGATAATAAGAGGAAAAGAATCAAGAAGACGTGTAGATCTTAGGAAGAAGAGGAATAAGCGTGAAGGAAGAAGAGAAATGATGCAAATGGAAGACTAGGAAGACATGAGAGATGCGGAAGAAAGAAGAACAAGAGTCATTTTGTGCAATTGGATACCATTGATGTTCATTTGGATGTTGAGAAACATGTCATAGCTCTTTTTGGGGAGATACATTGAAGTTTTCATAACTTGGGAACTCGGATTTGGCAAGTTGGTAGACGATAATAGATAGCAACAAAAGACAAATTCATGCGATGAAATACAGGCTTGCGTGAAGAAATGCATAGGATTGCATGAAAAAATGGACAGAGCCATGCAAGGAAAAAAATAAGACTGGTGAAATAGAATAATAGTAAACTGATAGCAGGTTTGTAGAATATCACACGAGGATTCTCACAGTGTCATGTGAGGAAACACAGCGAGCCGCATGATAAAATAGTTTTCTCGCACGAGGAAAAAACATAGAACTTAGTTTTTGATTGTTTTAATTGACCAAATAGATGCATTAACATATTTTATCATGAATCAGGCACATAAGACAACAATCAGGGAGTTCAAGCAATCAATTGTCTTGAAACAATGAGCAAGGGACAAAGCAACCTTACACATGAACATGGGATAGTGACATAGTATTTCTACTCCATAAAGATTCTACTTGTGTATGTTTTCAAAATGTTTTCCAATCACGCACATAGTCCTAGAAAAATAAAAAGTTGGTTGCACTATGGTTCTTAGTAATGGCTTGACTCTACACCTTTTGCAATCTCAAGTGGGTGAAATTAGATCCTGGCACACTGAGGTTTTGACATAGTCTGAGAATTTAATCAATCAGGAGCTGCTGAGGAGATCTGACAACCCAACAAGAAGCTACACCTATGGGGATTTCTTCCACAAGGACATTTATATAGCTATTATTGCTACCATGGTGAAAATGGCTATTACCGCTTGAGGTTTCGTCCATGTGGTTTACGCAATAAAGGGAATGTCCACTATGGTTAAACCTCTCTAACAAAGAAGACTCACAATATGAACCACATGGGGACTTGGTTTGGATTCAAGGGTTCCAAGTTTCTGATTCTCCCAAAAGGGAAAAGAGCATAATCCTCTAGCCTCTTCACCTCACCAAAACATAGCAAGCAAGATTAATTGACCCATTAATTTGAAATCACCTCACCCAAGGTAAAATCAACAATAATGACCACCAATCTCAAGAGAGAAAGTACCAATCAAAGGTGAAGATTAAACCAAGTTTGAAGTAATAAAAAATCCTTCCCTACATATAAGGGGATCTATCATCAAGAAGAGCTTCACATGTAAGACAAGCGAATGAAGCCCACTCTCTCAAGATCACCATAAATAGTGTTCATAGGGCCTAATTACTATGTGAAACATATATGAAAGAAAGCAAATCTAGGTCCATTTTTAGAGCACCAATTGGAAATGTGATCCATGAAAGCAAGAAACACTCAAGCTAAACACATGAGATGTTCATTTTATTTCCAAAATTCAAATGTTATAGAGATGCAACAAAATAATTCAAATCCAATGCAACATGAACATTTTGTTGGTTATCCAAGCAAGTCCAAATCAGCAACAACAATAGCAACAACAAATCAGAAACCACCAGAAATAGTAAACATTAGTGGTTAGAGATCAAAGATATAAAATATAGCAATAAAAATTAGATCTCTGGTGTGGAATCTCATGCGAAGATTCTCAGAGTGCCGTACAAAGATTCACATAGTGCCACATGAAGATTCGCACAATGCCGCACGAAGATTCATAGAATCTCACATGAAGAAGTGCACAAACAACACAAAAAATGTAGAAAATAGTAATAGATCAGATCATAGCTTGGTTTCAGATGTCACACGAAGATTCGCACAAAGCCACATGAAAATTCGCATAGAGCCATGCGATGAAAAGCAAAATCCAGCAAAATTTTGCCTGCAGACTTGCAAAATATCGCATGAAAATTTCCTGCAAAAGTATGGAAAGTACAAAAAATACGAAAATCCAAAAATAAATTATTGAAAAATAGATACAGTGAAAAAAAATGAATCTTCTGTCCCATGGTGGGTGCCAAAAATCTGTGCTAAAAATGTGTCACAATTCTATGGGTCATTCCATTCAAGGTTTCTCAAGAATGAGGCCTCAAATATCGACTCATAGCTCTCTAGTCATGGAGTGCAAGGGTTTGTAATGGAGGCCCTTAGATTGACCTAGTTGTGCCCATGCAAGTACACCATGAAATGAGAAATTCAATGCATGAAAATGACAACTATTCTATATGATTGCAATGCATGAAAGGAAATTAATCTAAATGATAACAATGCATGATTTAAACTAAAAGAGGGGTAAAATTTTTATTGAATACCTAAGAGTACAGAACAACAGAGGAAACAAAGAGCACTAAAGAGATTTATCCTGGTCAACAAGTTGAGCCAGCTTATGAGATAAATCAGGGGGAAGCATCCTATGATCAACAATATTCCAATCCAGCACGTGCTCAGAAGCCCATTTAGCCAAGAAATTAGCCACACCGTTCCACTCCCAAGGGATATGCATAAAAGACACAGATTCCAGAGAATTACATTAACTGAATGATCTGTTGAATAACCAGAGCCAAATGAAAATCCACATCCACAAGGTTCCATCTATTCAATAACTTCACTACCACCTATGAGTCTATCTCATAGGTAATTCTTCTCTAGCCACGTTGACAATACTATTCCACTGCAACCAAGTTAGCAAGGGATTCCATGAGGTTGTTTGTATGGTAACCCTTGTAGATAGAGAACAAAAACTGAACATCACCAGAGCTATCACGCCCAACTCCCCCAATGCCAGCTGGTCCAGGATTTCCCTGAGAAGAACCATCAGTGTTGATTTTAAGAACTCCAGACTGGGGAGGAGTCTAATGCCCCTCATGATTAACACGCTGAGAGTGCTGCCTGGCTCTATTCCCAGCGCGTCCGTGGGGTAGAGAGGGGGTGCCGCCTCGAAGAGGAAAGGAAAGGCATGAGTAAATACCAACATCTCTAGGGTCCAATCCTCCACAAAAGTCACATTTTTCCAGGAGTGTTTCATGAAGAGAATGAACAATTTTCCCCCACAAGTGCCTGATCCTCAGCTGCACATCATGAAAGATCCTCCTATTTCTCTCAAGCCAAACATTCCATAAAATAAAGGAAGGGCCAATAGTCCAAGCAACTTGAAGAAAAGAGGTCTTGGAAGGGGGATGACCCAGATGATCCTACAACGCAGACAAGGAAGAAACATGCCAGCACAAGCATCCCCACACACTCCACCAGAAGTGCCAAATCTGCTTGACAAAGGAGCACTGGAAAAAAAGGTGGGAAATAGTCTCTTCACTATTGCAGCATAAGACAAAGATGGAGGGCCCTTGGAAGCCTCTCTTGCAAAGATTCTCCCAAGTAAGACAGTGATTGTAAACATGAATCCAGAGGAAAAAGTTACACTTAGGCCAAGAAAATCTATTCCAAGATTTCTTCCACCAAGAAACCTCCACCTCACCAAACAGTTGCTTAGTTAGCGCAAGGTACCCTGAAGAAATATAATACTTGCCAGAAGAAGCACCTCCCCAAGCCAAAACATCAGGTTCCTACACAGAGCTGCACTCCCTAGAAGCCAAGATCTAAGAAAGCTCCAACTGATCCGCTAGAGAACCACCCGGCGGCCAATCAGAAGAATTCTTCCATCTATAACCAACAACAAGGCCCAAGTTATGAGCCTCCTTATAATGAGCCACCTTATTCCATCCAAAAAAAAGGAAAAAATCACAAAGAGGCTGTAAGTGTGGATGAGAGGACAAGAGAGGAGGATGCCCATTCCAAGAATCACTCCAAAATAGAGCCTCAGTGCCTCTATTACAGATCCAAAAAAGACTTCTCTTCACCAGGTGAGCACAAATCTTGAGGGTATTCCACACCATAGAGCCTCTTCCCTCAAAAGGAAACTTGGAAATGTCTGAAGGTTCAATGCTAGGTAAATACTTGTGTGATAGGATACGGGCCCAAAGTTGAGACTGACTGGAGCACCCGTGCCAATAGAGCTTGGCAGCAAGAGCTTGACTGCACAAGATAACAGAATGAAGGCTGAGGCCTCCTTCCTTTTTTGGCCTACAAACAGTATCCCAATTGATGAGGCTCCATTTAGAATTTTGCAAATTGCCACTCCAAAGAAATAGGCGAGAAAGAGCATCAAATTCCTTAAGAAAATATGCCGGGGAAACCTAAACCATGCTTTTGTATATAGGAAGGGCCTAAATAATAGATTATAGGAGAGTCACCCTACCAGTAGTAGAGAGCCACCTATGAGTCCAATGATTGAATTTTTGTCAAAGCTTGTCAAGAAAGCTCTGCCAGAAAAGCCTGGGCTATCTTCCCACCACAATAGGCACACCCAAGTAAGTCAGAGGGAGAGACTCAATCTAAAATATCAAGATATTAGCAATCCTCTGCTAAATAGGCTTAGGAGTGTTGAAGAAAAAAATAGAGGACTTGTGGTCATTGATTTTTTGACCTGAGGTAGCCAAATAAGTATCCAAAATGAGCCGAAAGGCTTCAACTTCCCGAATCTGAGCTCTCCCAGCAAGGGCCATATCATTAACAAGCTGGAGGTGGGAAAGAGTGGGTAGACCATTTCCCCATTGCCAACCTTGAATAAGATTTTGGGATACATGAGAATTGATAAGTCTGCCAAGTCCCTCAGCCATAATGATAAACAAAAAAGGAGAAAGAGGATCTCCCTAGTGAAGACCCCTAGAGGCCCTAAATAACTTAGATGGTTCACCATTAAGAAGGACCCAGAAGGAGGGAGTAGTAACAAAGCTCCAAACCCAGCTAACCCATTCTTGAATGAAGCCAAAAGCCAGAAGAACTTTCCGCAAGAAACCCCAATTGACTCTGTCATAAGCCTTAGCCATATCAAGCTTGATGAACATGGTGTGCTCTCTAGAAGTACACATAGAGTGAATGGCTTCAGAAGAAATAACCACCCCATCCAAAATTTGTTTTCCAGCCACAAAACCCCCTTGTTCCTTAGAGATGACCATGGGAAGCCAAAATTTAAGCCTCTCCGCTAGGAGATTAGTAATGATTTTATAGACCACATTACATAGAGCAATGGGCCAAAAGAAGTCCAGCTAATTAGCCTCTTCCTTCTTCAGAATAAGGACTAGGAAAGTAGCATTCAAAGACCAGAGCATAACTTTGTTGGAATAGGACTCCTAAAAAACATCCAAAAGGTCTTGATTGATAATATCCCAAAATTCCTGGAAGATTTCAATAGGGAAGCCATCAGGCCTCGGAGCTTTGCCCTTACGCAAGTTGAAGACCACCTCCTCCAAGTCAGATATACAAATCGACTGCATAAGAGAGTCATTCATCTCCCTAGCCACAACAGAGGGAATACATGACAAGATCCTATTCTCCTCAATCTCTGCTGGAGGCAAGTCATCTGAAAAGAGAGCAGAGTAAAACTGAATAGCTTCCCTATACATAGCTTGAGAGGAGGTTAGATGTGTCCCATCAGAAGTGACAAGAGAAGAAATGTAACTCATGTTATGTCAAGCCTACACAGATTTATGGAAAAATGTGATGTTCTTGTCCCCTTCTTCAAGCCAGTCAACTTGAGCCTTCTATTTCCAATAAATTTCTTCTCTAAGATCCCACTCTGCTAAATCACTAGAAGCTTAGGATTCCGCTATGCCAAGAGCTTCAGAAAAACCCAAATCCTGAATCTACCTAGTAATAATATCCAAATGATCATGAGCCCTCTTCTTCATGAAGTGGAGATTACCAAAACAACTCCTGTTCCAATTCTCCAACTTCCTTTTGACATACTGTAATTTTTTAGAGAAGGAGAACATAGCAGTGCCATAGGCAGGGCCACCCTGCCTCCACCAGTGAGCCATTAAATCGTGGAGAGAAGAGTCTCAAAGCCACATCAGCTGGAACTTAAAGGGAGGATTCTTGGGGATGGAAACATAACTAGCTGTGAGATTAATAGGCTAGTGGTCAGAGCCTCTCCAATCAAGAATTTTAGAAGAGAGAGAAAGAGAGCCACAATTCCAAAAGCAGGAAACCAAGAACCTGTCCAAGCATTCCAAGCTGGAATCATCTCCAACCCTTCTATTGTTCCACATAAAGAGCCCATTAAGAGGTTTGACATCAGAGAGATGTAAAAGATCCATATTTTCCCAAAGAATCTTAGAAGGACCCAAGCGAGCCAACCCACCCCGCTTCTCCTCCAGACTAATGACAGAGTTGAAATCCCTAGCTACAATCCAAGGCAAGAATGGGTGACACCTTCTGACATGCATAATATGTGTCTAGAGCTTAATCTTGCCAGGGAGATCAATAGGGGCATACACATTAGTAAAAAGAATCATCTCTCTAGTTTCTAGAGAAGAGGCCACCATTAAGAGAGCTGAGTGACAAGAGATCTAGTAGAGAGGCATAACTTTCCTAGGCTCCCAACAAATGGCAAGACCAATAGAGCTCCCCAAAGCACCAACACAATGACATTTCCCTAGAAATAGAATATTAGGAGCACATCTAAACATGGAATCTACTAAAAGCTTGGTCTCCTAGATACAAAGGATATCTGGAGAATGATCAGCCACCAGCTCATGAATAGCTTTTTGTCTGGGGATGCTATTCAACCCCCTCACATTCCATGAGAGAATAATCATTGAGTAGAGTGGGGGAAATGTTCATCCATGGTCTTTACAACCCCAGACTCTACCAGTAAATCTCCTATAAGTTTAATTTTTTACTGATCGTGCTTTCGCCCAACTCTTCAGGGAGTAGCAAAAGAGACTTTCTTAAATGGTCTTTGCATCAGGCCCAAAGCAAGAGAAGATCCCTTTCCTTGACCAGAAACAAACACATCCTTGACCAAATTTTCCAGAAGAACATCCTTTTCCTATGGAGTAGGAGAAACCACAAGGGCACCAGACTCAGGGTCAATAGGGGTCTCCAGATTTTGCTAAACTACAACATCTTGGTTCCCACTAAGAATAGAAATCCTCCCATCTGAGCCAGTAACCCCACACTAAGCATCTGCAGGAATGCCTTCTTCTATGACCATGTTGTCTAGCACCTTAAATCGATTGAACCCTGAGTCCACTTGTCGATCTAGATGAGGTTGCTTCTGACCCCTTCCCTTAGCATGATTGTGAGAAGGGATAAAACCATCCTTATTAGGGCTGATAGTGTTTGTTGGCCCTTGCCCCTAATGTGAATTATTCATCTAAGCTTTCCATTTACCTGTACTATCAGTCTAAACTTTCCCTTTTCTAGTACTAACAGTTTGATCATTCCCCTTACCATCATTAGTCATCCTTGGGTCTAAGAACCCGCTAGGAGTACCATTGCCTTTAGAGGCTTGAGGGAATTGGCGCTGTAAATGACCATACTCATGAAAAATGCAACATTGAAAGGGAAGGGATTCATAGTCTAGCTGCTGAATCCAAGAAGAAGAGCCTAGGAAAATTTCCAAAGAATCTGGTAAAGGATTATTTAAATCAATTTCAACACAAATACGGGCATAAGAAATGACCTTTTTATCTAGTGATTGATGTGCTATAGTAGCTAGCTTCCCAAGCAGAGCAACAATCTGTCGAAGGATATCCTCACACTAGAACTTGAAAGGAAGCCACGATAGGTGGACCCAAATAGGAACCCTTGAAGGGAGATCATCAGCAGAATTGAGCCCTGTATGCTAGGGTTTGACGAAAAGTCCCACACGGTCATAAAAATATGGGCCTCCCTCAAAGACCTGGTCCTGATCTGACATGTAAGAGAAAGCCACCAAAAAGTAGCTATTACCAGCCAGCATAATATCCAAATCACCTTCCACCTGCCACGAATGACGAATCCAGGCTTCTAGAGCCGACAAGGAAATCCGGATACCAAGAAAATTCCTTATCAATGTATGTTTGGCCAAGTAGTCCACATCTTCCATTACTGCCTCCAGAGGGATAACCAGCACAGGCCGATCCTGGCTATGCGGAAGGAAGTCATTAACTTTATTCAACTTTGAGCTGTCTCCAACATAAAATGTCTCCTTCACCTGTGAACTCACCCTGGGAGAAGATCCACCACCAGCTGAGGCTCTAGCAAGAATGAGACTCTTGGAAATCCCATTCGCAACCATCAGAGCCAAGCAAACAGACCTTGTATAATTGCTACATTCATTTGCACATAAATTCTCAGAGCTCTTCTTGGTTGAAACTTGAGATCCAATTTCCAACAATGCATGATTTATTCTATGAAAGGAAATATGAATTTAATCTAATATGAATCTAATCTACATGGATAGCCATAGATGCAAGAAGAAGAAGACAAGAAGATAGAAGTTGCAATATCGAAGCCAAAGTGCTCAAATTCTTCTCTAAAATTTCTCTCCAAACCTCCAACATAACAATACATAAAAATTATATATTGATCATTGATGATTATCAAATGAGAAGGAGAGGTTTCCTTATATAGGAAAGTGAACAGTTGAGATTAAGAGGCAAAAATAAATAAGCAATGGTGAAGATTAAATCTTGGTTGATCCATATGCTCATTTAAAAAGAAAAAATCCCACCACTTAGAAAGATGTGAAGAAAAATAAATTTTTATTTAATTTATTTCTTTTTTCAACAAAAAAGGATTTATGTGGGGGTTTTTATTTATTTAATTAAAAGAGGGGTTTTCTTTTAAATAAATAAATTAGAAGAATTTTATTTAATTAAATGGGAGGAATTTAATTTAATTAAATAAGATGAATTTTATTTAATTAAAAGGGGGCTTAAATCTTTTAATTAAATAAAAATGATCAAACCTTAGGAAATATTGAAATAATTGAATTAATTACAATTTGATCAAGAAAATTGATTCGAATTGAAAATGTTGCAAAGCATTGATTCAGGAAATTGATAAATTGATAAAATGATAAATGGGGCCCATAGTCTAGGTGACCATTTTAGGGTGCATATAGGATGAACTTATTGAAATACCAAAATGTGACCCAACTACACTTGATTTTGAAGCCTTACAAGAATACAGTGAAATATGCCAAAGGAAGGCATTACAAGAAAAGCTGAGGAAACAACACCGAGACTCCATGGTACTAGAGACAACTAGGGACATCTTGCACCAGATTGTACCTACAGTTGATGTTGATAAAAGAAAACCAATTCTTGATCAACTAGCCACTCTCACCAAAGCTATAACAACTCAAAATATTGATGCAAAGAAGGCAATTGGAGAGAGAGAGCAGAGCAAAAGTACCAGCAGAAGCTCATTGAGAACATTAGCCAAGAAGTGGCAGTCAATAAGGTAAAGCTACTAGAATTCATTACTAAATTAGATCCAATTATAACTGAAGCTATAAACTTGATTCAACAAATGTGCACATTAGAAAAGTTCACTAAAGAGAATAGTGACAACATAGAAAAGTTAGATACAGATCTAGCTAACAGTGCTAGTAGCTTAACCACCAATGGAGACAATGAAATTAAGTTGCATTATGAGAAGATCATTGAGATCAAAAGGTTAAGGTAGGAACTGTGGGAAGCAGAGACACACTTCAAGGAAGAAGTCACCGAGCTCCAAGCTCAACTTTTACCCAACCTTACACTGCTCCAACAACACATCAGTTCAACATGACAACTGATAACAACTCCCGAGATGTCTGTAGCAGACAAAATCTATGACATACACTCTAAGATCACACTCAAGCACATGGATCTAGAGAAATTAAAAGAACAATAGGATAAAATGATGGAAGACATGAAGTCCTCACACTCCCACATTTTTGATAAGCTCTAAGGTATAGACCTTTGCCCTTACTATAAAAAAGGGGGAAAATGATATGTATATGCATATTCATATGGGAAAATAATATATATTCAGATGGAAAATGATATGTATATGTATTCACAAAAGGAAAGATATCATATGTACAAATATACCAGCATATACATAGGGGGAGTCATTAAATGACTAAGGATTATATATGTTGTATATACTTAACATTTTGTTAGTATTTTGCACATATCAGTTTTTGATACTAATGTCAAAGGGGGAGATTAATGACATTAATTTTCCATTAGTATGCAAACAACACTTTTGGTAAGAATACAATGAAAGAAAAAACAAAGAGAAAACCAAAAATCAGATACAAAGAGATCACCGAAATGGCTAAGTACAAAGTGAACCGACAACACAAACTTTGTGTGTACACCAAAATTGCAAAACAAAAAGATAAAGAGGAACCCAACGTGCAGGATAAAGTGAAAACTAAGAAATAGATAAAGTGCAAAATGATAAGACAATTAAAGAGAAAATGATAGAACAAAACCGAAATACAGTCAACTGATTATAGAAGCATAACCGACCATCAGGAATTGAGAATCAGTTGCAGCCCGCAAAAAGTGGATCTGACTTCCACGTCAGATAAAGTAAGCTTATTCTATTTATAGGATTTTGATTTGTTTTAAATCCATTTCTTTCGGGACAATAAACATGAATGTAAGTGCTTTAATTATTCTAATTGATTTAAAACACATAGACTAGGAGATCTAGGTAAAAGTTGTAAACTTGATCTTAGAGTTAACATTGTTTTTCGTGAAACTTGATGATGTCAATCTATCTTATAAATAGATGATGCAATCATTCATTATACAATGATGTGAATATAGAGGAGAGGATTAATGAAGCCTATGAGAACATCTATGGATCATATTGAAAGTTTCAAGAACCAGAGAAACAAAAGATGAAATTGGTTAGAAAGAACCAAGAACAGAGGCTACCGAGAATCAGAGGTATTACTCAATCACATAAGGTGATAATATCATTCATGTAAACTTAATTGGATCTATATCAGCAATAGAAGATTGCATTTACCAGGTCAATTTTTAATTTTCTATCATTCTAACAAGTGGAGCAAAGTGTAAAAAATCCTTTCAAGGAAGGTGGATTTAACAGTCCAACTACAAATCTCTTAACTGAGTGCACACTCAATAGTTTTGCTAAAGCAGTCCTTTTTGTTTCTACTATCCCTGACTTTATTGTGTATCTATGGGACTTTTTGATTAGGATTTTAGCTTGGATGCTATTGTTCTTTCCTTTCTAGGTGCTTTGGCATATATTTTTCTAAACTATATTGAATATTGGTATAACTCTTGTAAAGGTTTCAAGTCCTTGTAAAACTTGTTTTTACTTAATTAGAACAGTTTTGCTAAAGCTCTTAACTGAGTAGACTTTAACAGGTCTCCACCGATACTCTTAATAGGGTAGATCATCATAATTGATCAATTT
Organism: Thuja plicata; assembly: GCA_018584345.1. NCBI lineage: Eukaryota > Viridiplantae > Streptophyta > Pinopsida > Cupressales > Cupressaceae > Thuja > Thuja plicata. The sequence continues at coordinate 336,919 of MU226912.1, forward strand.
GTAAGCCTTAATCGGCCCCTTCCAATCTGCAGATAGTGAATATTTTGTGGGTGCCATCCCCACGGTAGTTTTTACTTCCCAACTGGAGTTTTCTATGATATCATATCTTGTGTTATGTGTCAATTACTTTCATGAATATTTCTATGAGTGTTCCCATGTATGTTAATGTTAAATTTTGATATAACTCACACCAAGATAGTATAGATTAGATTGAATGGATATACAATTTATTACACAAAGGTTAATTGATTAAAGGATACAAAAGTTTTAGAGGTACTGATTCACCCCTCCCCTCTCAGTACACACTTCCCATTAATTCCAACAGACACCACTTGTTTAATGGATAGAAAAAAATACATATGGTTGTGGCATAAAAGACTATTCCATGTGAATTTTGAAAATATGATAAAGATAAGAAATAAAAGAAGAGTAAGAGGCTTACCGAGCATGTCAAAGCCCGAACATATCATGTGCAAGAATTGTCAAAAAGGTAAGATGACAAAGTCTTGTTTCAAGAGTAAATCCCATACATCTAATGCTATATTAGAATTAATTCATATTGATCTATGTAGACCCATGATGACAAAGAGTTACTATGGTATTAGGTATTTTATTCTCTTTGTAGATGATTATTCTAGAATGACGACAGTTATGTTCTTAAAAGATAAATCAGAAGCATTCAAGATGTTTATATAGTATAAGGCTATGGTAGAAAAAAAAGTGGTAAGGAATTGAAATGCTTAAGATCAGATAGAGGAGGAGAATTTATTTCAGATGAATTCACTAATTTCTGTAATGAGCATGAAATTAAAAGATAGGTTTCTGCACCAAGAACACCACAAAAAAATGGAATTGCTGAAAGAAAAAATAGATCCATTGTTGATTGTGCAAGAGCACTGATGATTGAGAAAAACATCACTCAAAATTTATGGAGGGAAGTTGTCAGTACTGTTGTCTACACATTGAACATAGTACAATTGAAGAAGGACACAAAGAAGACACCCTATGAGATTTGGTATGGTTACACACCCAATGTAAGTTACTTCAGAATTTTTGGTAGTCAATGTTATATTTTGAAAGATGATAGAAATGGAAAGCTTGACCCCAAAAGTGTTGAAGGTATCTTTCTAGGGTATTCCACCAGAAGCAAGGCTTATAAATGTCTTAACAAGTCCTTTAACAAGATCATTGAAAGTGTAAATGTAAGAATAGATAAATTTGCAGAGAAGAATGACAAGGAAAGAAAGAAAGAACCACAAGATTACAACAGGTTTGTTTACACTGAAGAACCTAACACTCTACCTGAGCAACCATGTATCTCTCCTGAGAAATAGAACATTACACCCGAGCATTAGGCTGTAATTACCAAAAATCAGGAAAATACTCAAGATGATGTTCCAAGCAATGGAGATTAGAATGAAGGTCAAGATGATTAGAATGATGGACAAAGAGCTGAACTGAAACTTTCCAAGTATGTCAAAAGACATCATCCATAGAATCAGATCATAGGAGACAAGAAGGCTGGAATGAGAACAAGAAGTAAGTTACTAAACACTAGATGTTTACTTTGTGATTTTGAGCCTAAATCTGTTAATATTGTACTTGAAAATGAAGAATGGGTTAGTGCTATGAATGAATGAATAAAAAAAATTGAGAAGAATAGTACATGGACATTAGTACCAAGACTAGATGACAAGAATGTCATCAGTACCAAATGGGTATTCAGAAACAAGATGAATGATAATAGAGAAGTCACAAGTGTATGTGGTAGATTTGGCCTTGTTAATCAATCATACACTTCAACATAGTCCTTCTTCATTAGGTACACACAAGAATGAATATGAGATTATTTATCTTTCCTATCTGCATGATTCGACCTGTTGCCTTCTATCTAGACGGGGCTTTCGAAATAGCTCTTAGAATGAGAGTCTCACAACCATAGACCAATCTAAGAATGAAGGATTTTTCTCCATGAATGAAATACAATGCAAGGTTATTCTAAGAATTAAAAGATGCAAGCTTAATCTAAGACATGATTTCAATGTAATTATTCTAAAAAGATTGAGATTATTCTATTGCAAATAAAAGCTTTTAACTAGAAATGAGATGATCAAAATGTAGAAACAATTTAGTATTCTAACAATGCATAATTTCTCCAGGGGTTTTGAATGAGGAATGAGAGTTCTTTTATAGACTCAGAGGTGATCATAATATAAAGTTTCCTCTTTGAAATAAAACAGATAGAAAAGCCAGTTTAAATTAGAAAGCTTTATTTAAAAGAAAACAATAAATTGTTTTCCCTTTGCTTTAACTTTTTTTTTTTAACTATTTTATTTGATTTAACTATTTTCTTTTTTTGATTTAAAGCACAGTTAATTCAAAACTTCTATTTCTGAACCGAAGATAAGATTTTGTTGATAATATTTAATTAATTAAATAAATATGACATCATAATTGCTTTTTCTCAATTATCTGAATAATTAAATTCAATTATTGAAAATGAGGATATTTATTTAATAATTAAATATCATTTAATTCCCTTTTTATGTGTCTTAGCTAAAGAGGGTGAATTTAA
>MU226912.1:339585-357280 GCA_018584345.1 Thuja plicata
TTAATGCAGATTTAGGATTTTCTACATTTGACACTTAGGTCGAGTAGAGTCAGTTAAAACTCAGAATTGCCTAGTACAATAGGACTTTGATGATTCAGAAGAATGACAAATGCAACAAAATTGGTTAAGGCTATAAGATTCCAATTTTGGGGTGTTACATTTTGCCCCTCTTTGAATTGATGTGCGCGCAACGCATTGATTCAAAGAATAGTCTAATGCCTGAAGCATAGAAGAATAGATTTCAAAAATTGATTGATGAAGATTTCAAAGCCATCTCTAGAACAGAGCTTGACTCTCTGAAGTCTAGGTTAGGTTGCCAAGACATCGATAAAGTAGAGTTTTTGAGAATCATCTCTAGAATGAAGCTTGATCCTTAGGGATCCAGGTTAGAATACCCTGATACCTAATAGATGAAGATTTTGAGAATCAGAACGAAGCTTAGTCCCTCAATATCTAGATTAGATTTCCTAGACACTGGTTAGATTGATATCTTTCACAAGACTATCCCCAGAATGAGGCTCAACCTTCAAGATTCAGGGTTAGATTGGCCCGATACTTGTCTCAAAAGATAGTAAATAGAGGTTTTTAGGACTATCTCTAGAATGGAGCTTAGCCCTCCAATATCTAGGTTAGATTTCCTAGACATTGGTCAGATTGAGTTTTTGAGAATCATCTCCAGAACTCAGCTTGATCCTCAGGAGTCAGGGTTAGAATGCCCCGATACCTGTCCTAAAAGATGAGTTTTCAAGAATCATCTCCAGAATGAAGCTTGATCCTCAAGAATCTGAGTTAGATTGCTCAGATACTTAGTAGATTGAGATTTTCAGAATTATCTCTAGAACAGAGCTTGATCCTCAGGAATCTGGGTTAGAATGCCCTAATACCTAATAGATTTGATATCTTTCACAAGGCTATCCCCAGAATGAGGCTCAACCTTCAGGAGTTAGGGTTAGATTGCCCCGATACCTGTCCAACAAGATAATCAATAGAGAATTTTAGGACTATCTCTAGAACGAAGCTTAGTCCCCCAATATTTAGGTTAGATTGCCCAGACAATGGTTAGATTGACATCTTTCACAAGGCTATCCCCAAAATGAGGCTTAACCTTCAGGAGTCTGGGTTAAATTTCCCTGATACCTGTCTCAAAAGATAGTAAATAGAGATTCAGAATCATCTCTAGAATGAAGCTTGATTCAGGAGTCAGGGTTAGAATGCCCCAATTCCCAATAGATGAGTTTTTGAGAATCATCTCCAGAATGAAGTTTGATCCTCAAGAATCTGAGTTAGATTGTTCAGATACTTAATAGATTGAGATGTCAAGAATCATCTCAAGAACGGAGCTTGATTCAAGAGTCAATGTTAGAATGCCCCAATTCCAAATAGATGACAATATGTAAGGAACAAAGATGCCCCTATTGATTGTGGAGTATCCAGTTTTGACTGTGAGGTACGAAAAACTGAACATGCCCCAAGTGATGAGATGCCCCTAGCAATGAGGACTTTTGAAAATCAGATCAGATTGATTAGAATAGATTCAACGATGTAATCATCCTGCCCCCTCGGGAGTGAAATGGAAAGATGACACATCATAAATGATGACGGAGAGCGAAAAATTGCAGATAGATGTTGAATCAGAGATCAAGAAGAACTCATAATAGATTATGGAAGAATTCAAAAGATTTAGAATAAATTTTGAGTGATTTTGAGGTCTGGTTGACCAAGTTTGACTAGGGTTGACTAGAGTTGACTAGAGTTGACTTTTGAGAAAAAAAAGTCAAAGATTTGAGAAAATGATGATAAGATAAGATTCTAACAAGAAAGTGATGTCAGAAAGTTGACTGCACAAGAGTCTGATTGCGTCGGTCCCAAAAATTTTAAAATGTGATTTTAAGTGATATAGAAGTGTCAGATTTTGATTTCGATCACAAAAATGGGTTCAGAATGGTCAAATTAGGTACTGGTGAAGTTTTCACGCAAAACGACATACTTTGAAAAATTAGGTCAAAACCTATATATGGACCAAAAGGTCATTTTCAAATCATTTCAACCTTTTGACTTTTGCAAACTGAGCTCTGAGCGAAAATGGTGGTCCCCTACATCACGCATCGATTCGAGTGATTTAGGAGGCACAGTCGGCTAGCAGCATACGGACCTCCGGTAAGTGGTCGACAAACCTTGCCAGCATCTCAAATTTCATTAATTTCATTTTTTCAAATTTTAGCACATTTTTAGGGAACTGCCCCTGAGATTTCACGCGAAGAAGTACTTTCTTCACGCGGCTCGCTAGGAAATCTCGTACGAGAAAATGCCTTCTTGCTCCATGCGGGGGAAATCTCGTGCGAGAGAGTACCCACTTTCACGTGAGAAACCCTCTAATGGGTCATTTTCTCATGCGAAAAGGAAGAAAAGTTCGTGCGAATGTTAATGTTTGCGTGACTCGAAGAACTTCTTCGCGCGAAACAATACTTTTTTGCATGAAAATCTGCTTCTTCGCATGGAGAAAAGTGAGTAGTTAGAATAAAAAATGAGTTTTCATTGCGTCCAATATCATTTGCGTCAGCGTTGTTACTTTATGTAGGATGTCTTTAATGCTTTATTATCTCGTTATGCTTTGATTATCTCAAATTACTGATCATGCACTATTGTTTGCATGTTTTGCAGGTTGAATTTCCAGATATCACCTTCAGATCTCACCACCTATCCATCAGCAGACTAGTAGCACAGCTAGATGATGCAGAGACAATGCATCTGGATACTTTGGGCCTGACCACTCTATGTGATGTACCCAAGATTCGGGTAAATCACGGATTATTGGGAGCACTTGTTGAGCATTTCCATTCTGAAATGAACACTTTCTATCTGCCATAGGGTGAGATGACCGTGACTCTCGAGGATATCTATAAGATATTGAGGATTCCATTCCACGGTGCCAGGGTGGAGTATGAGGTGCAGCCTAGGTTAGGGACACTGGCCCTGAGAGAGATTTTATAGGATGACCTTGTCCTGGGGAGAGCTATCCCATGGGAGGATCTTATCAGTACGTATGGACCCACACACAGGTTGCCAGTGGTATTAGCATGCTTCCTCAGTTGTTATCTAATGCCCGATCATGCACAACATGGTCTGGAGTGTGGCTGGGATAGGATGCTACAATAGATGCTAACCTGGCCGAGACTTTATGGATGGGGTCAGTGCATGTTCGCCCACATGTATCATGAGATGCATGAGATCGTCTATCAGGAGGCAAAGAGTATGGCGGCTGGAGTATTTGTGTTAAAGGTATGTGCATGGGAGAACCTTCCCGTGACTAGGCCGATATGTGAGGATATGAGGCAGCCTTTAGAGCCATATATCTGTAGATACAGAGGTATGATTACTCAGCCAGCGCTAGGTAAGATAGATCAGTGGTGAGCCCAGCTTGACGACCTAGAAACAATAGTCTAGAGGCCATAGAGATTGACAGAGGCATGGGATGATACTGTAGAGAAGCTCAGTTATATGTTTTTCTCACGCGCTATGATCAGCTGAGCTATTACAGTGATAGAGAGATTCTCGCAGAAGTGGGTATGGCAACAGTTTGGCCATCCATAGGACATCTCACAGGAGTATACCACCCATGCTCGATTCATAGATGAGGTGAGGAGGGGCTGGCTAATGAAGCTAGACCAAGGGTGGATGATGATTGATATACAAGCCTTGGCCCCGGTACAGTGGGACTACTTGAGAGATGTAGCAGATGGCGGCGTGACCGTAGAGTATCGGGAGAACTTCGTGACCCATCCATTCCCTAGGTTCATAGATTTGGTCAGGATGGCAGGCCGAGGTTAGGTAGTACCACCATAGGTAGTAAAATAGTAGGTGCTGATGCCCCCACCACAACAGAGACCACAGCCAGTGTCGCGTCCACATAAAGTACAGGTGGACATACTAGCGCATGAGATGAGGATAGATCCTAGTGCCAGTGGTAGTTGGAAACAGAGTCAGAGGAGGATGACCTCACACCTAGAGGACATTCAAGAGTAGGCTAAGCAATAGGAGGTCCCACTGGAGGACCCTATGTAGGAGGACCAGGCTGTACAGGAGCCAGGACAGGGTGACACACCGCCACATGCGTAAGAGGCCCTGAGTAGAGCTAGAGAGAGGGTTAGATCATTGATAGACATGTTGGTGACTTGATCGTACCGGTGGTCAAATGAGATGCATGACTCTTAGATAGAGATCGGGAGGTGCAGGATCTCTAGGAGCAATTACGGGCAGCACAGGAGGAGATCCAACATCAGAATACTCGAGTGGTGTACTATTATGCATCATATATAGGGGTGGTGCCTGATGAGGCATCACAGGTTGCTAGATTCTTGATATATGCCAGAGGGTTGGAGGGTGCACAAGCACCACCTCCAAGTGATGAGGGAGAAGGCCAGAGTTAGTTTTGATAGATTTGAGAGACGAGATCATAGGATGTATCTGATGTGTTGGCATCCATGTATTGTATCACCATTTTGAGATAGATCGTGCTCGAGTAACACCATTTTGTATTTGTATCGACATATTGGATATATATATGAGCTCATCTTTTGGTATCATAACATGTGTCATGTTGTCTTTTATGAGATGTTTGCTATATGCTTAGATGTTTAGATGATTAGAATGTATGCAAATGTATGAACATGTTTGTTTTTGAATATATGTAAATGTATAAAATGAACATGTATGTAGATGCAAAGATATATGTATGCAAATGATGGATGTGAATGCACCTATGAATGAGAATATGTTAATGCAATGTGTAAATGATAATGAGTTGTGAATGTGTAATGTATATGGCACTAACATCTCATGCAGGACGACGAATGCTAACCAAAAGAACATGTGAAGAATTGAGAGAGAGGACTGAACACTTGTGCAGTCATGATGAAACCCAAATAGTGAAGAACTCTCCAATGTATGAACCCAGGAGAAAGCAATGAAGAGAACACCGAATCACTACCACAATGCAAGTTTAGAATGAAAATGCAATCCTACGCTAGATGCAATATGAAAATGCAATTCTAGGACATGGTTGTGAGACCCATCATAAAATCATCATCATTGAGCATTTTTTTTGAACAACGAAGTCGATACAACCCTTACTAGCGCCAAAATGCAACCATAAGAATATAAATATGACTTGCATCAAATAAAATGTAGGAAATGAACGTAAGCACCAGGGCACAAAAGCCAAGATGACCTGAACATTGTTTCTAGTTAATGTTGCAAGAGTACACCAGTATCGAGGCATTCAAAGCCAAGATAACCATGAGTGTGATCATGCGTAAACAAAAAAAATAATAACAAACAGAGCAATAATAGGCAAGGAGATGGTACTGACCTCACTATGGCGTGCAAATAAACAAGATCAAGGGATGTGAGGCTGTTCCACCTTAGTGCGTGAGCTCTTATCACATACACCCTATTTATTTGACGTTGCCAGATCATCGGGACTACACCAACAAGTAGTAGACAAAGAAAATATCAATGAAATCCATGAGAATAGACAACATACAAAGAAATATTCAATCATAGCTCAGCCAGTTTCAAAGTTTTCGAATGTGTTCATGTTTAGAGGTGTTGAAAAATACCATTGTGCTTGTGAGTGCATTGTGTTCGATTGTTATTGATATATGTTTACATTTGAGATATCCGATGTGTGTTGAAAAACACAGATGCCTCCAAAGATAGTGTTAAAAAAAATTGTTTGAATTGGGGTGTTGAGAAATACCAGTTTGTGTCAGTGGAGAGATGTCCTGTAGAAGTGACAAGATTACTGACTCAGGTGTAAACCAAAGATGTGATCAAATGGGGGACCCATGCCCCCAAGTAATGATGACTGACTTGACGTATGTTGTGAGGAAAAACTAGATTTGGATTCCCCTAGGCATATGGCATTGAGGGTTTAGAAAGGAACTAGAGTGTAATGAAAATGACTGAAAGATATGTACAAACTAAAGCAAAGAATCGTCAAGACTAAGTATGGATAGATAGAGCGTTGAGTATAAGTCCAACTGTAACGGATGTGAGTAATATCAAAAGTACACTGACAATAGGCAGGCACAGTGAGAACCACTGGTGACTAACGCAAGAGAGATTCTAAAGTGAAGCGATCATAGGACTAGCTAGACATCAGTAGGCAGACATAGTGCAAACCACTGGTGACTGATGTTAGGAAGATTCTCAAGGAGAGAGAACTCGGTATAAGCTAAGCGATAGTAGGCAGACACAGTGAGAACCACTGGTGGCGATCATGAAGTAGATCCCAAAAGGTAATAGGACAATGCCTCTAGACTAGGAGGGTTTCCCCAAGAGTATGACCAATTTCAATCCATGTAAGTTGGTTTCTTGACAGGAACTAAAAGTGTGCAGAAAAGAAAATGCAAGTAGGAAAGCAGGAAAGTGGAAAAGCAGGAAAGAAAATGCATAAAGCCAAGTGGTGCTGCAATAGATATAGCATTGTGGAACAAGAGGCGCCTGTTTACCAGGTTTTCACCTTCTTGGCAAATTTTTTTTTTTTTCTACCATGACACCTATTTGCCAGGTTTTTATCAATGGCACCTTTTTTCTTTTTTCTCTTTTTTTTTATATTTTTCAATTTTTAATTTTTTTGTATTTTTGGAATATATAATTTTTTTGGAGATACATCAAAGTGCCTATCGCTAGGTTTTCAGTAAGATGATCATTTTTTAGGACTTTTTCAAATTTTTAGAATTTTTTCTAGACTATACTATATACATGAGCATACTGAAGATGTCTCAGCTGTAGAACCATTTTAAATGAAGAGCGTTGATGGACTCCTTGAGTTTCTCTCCTTCAGTAGTAGAAATTTGATAGGTACCAGAACCAAACACTGTAGTGACAACATACGGACCGAGCCAATTTGGTTCGAATTTCCCTTTCTGGATCCGATGTTGTTGATTCTTAGGGTTCTCCCTCAGAATGAGGTCACCCGCTTGGAAATATCTTGGTCTAACCTTCTTGTTATAGCTCTTGGACATCCTTTTCTGGTATGCTCGAAGGTGATCAAATGCCACTTGCCGACATTCATCAAGTAGTTCTAGCTCTTGTAGCCGAGATATTATGTTATCTTCATCAGTAATGAGGCCTTTTAGGGAGACTCGTAGAGAAGGAATCTCAACCTCAATTAGTAACACAACATCTACTCCATAAACCAAAGCATAGGGAGTAGCCCCTGTTGGTGTTCTTATGCCTATCTTGTATGCCCAAAGAGCTAGATTGATTCGAAGATGCCAATCTCGTCTGGATTTGTGCACTATGCGATGCAGGATTTTAAGGATTGTCTTGTTGGATGCCTCCGCCTGTCCATTACCCTAAGGATAATAGATGGAAGACCAATGCTGAGTAATTTTAAACTTAGAGCATAGCTCTGTCAAATCCTTGTTTTTGAATTGCCCCCATTGTCAGTGATTATTGCTGAGGGTACATAATGCCTGCAGATGATGTAGTTGAGAATGAACATAGCTACTTATTTTCCATTGGCAACAGTGAGAGGGACTGCCTCCACCCACTTGGTAAAATAATATGTAGTTGTGATTATGAACTTATGTCCATTTGAGGACAAGGGATAAATCTGACCCACCAAGTCAAAGGCCCATTGTTGAAATGGCCAGAAAGTAATGAAGGGAATAAGCTCCTTGGCTGGAGCATGAATCAGATTACCATGTAGTTGACATTGTTTGCAAGAATTAGCAAACTGTGTAGCTTCTTTTTCCATATCTGGCCAATAGTAACCAGCTCTAATAAGTTTACGGGCCAATGTTAGGTCGTTAGAGTGGGACCCACAGATGCCTTTATACACCTCTACTAACGCATGTTTGGACTCATTGGGTTCTAAACACCTAAGGAGGGTACCATCTAGACCATGCCTATACAAGTCATTAGCGATGATGACAAAGCGTGAAGCACTATGGATTAAGTGACGTTTCTCATTTCGGGTGTAAGTGTCTGGAAAAATCTGGTCACGAAGGTAGGAAAATATATGATGGTAGCGAGACAAGTCATGTCTAATGATAGAATAGATCATCCGAGAATCAGGGGAATCATAGGCTGGGTAGTGTAACATCTCCACTAGGAATTCATGTCAAAAATAATTTTATGGCATCTGTAGCATGGAGGCAAGAGTAGCCATGGCATCTGCTGCTTTATTATCTACCCTTGGAACTTTTTGAAATGTGATGTGAACAAAATAATTTTTGAGGTCATCAACCAACCGTTTATAAGGAACTAGCTTGTCATCCTTTGTCTGATAGATATCATTTACTTGATTGATGACTAAATATGAATCTCCAAGGACATTGAGTTTGTCTACTCGCCACTCAAGGGTGATCTTCATAACAGTGATTAAGGCTTCGTACTCAGAATTCTTGTTTGTACAAGGAAACAACATCTTATATGCTTTTGGTAAAGAGTACCTTTGAGGTGTAATGAATAGTATCCCAACACCTGACCCCTGTTGGGTAAATGAACCATCAAAAAACATAGTCCAGGATTGATGTGTGAGAAGTAATATGGACTCATCTGGGAATTCAATGTGCAATGGTTGATGATCTACTAGAGGTGCTTCTGCCAACTGATCTGCAATCACTTGCCCTTTGATGGATTTCCTTTCTACATACTCAATATCAAATTCACTAAGAAGCATGAACCATTTAGCTAGTCTACCTGTGAGGGTAGCTTTACTAAGTAAGTATTTCAGAGGATCAATTTTAGAAATTAGGCGTGTAGTATGAGCCAGCATGTAGTGTCGCAGTTTTTGTGAAGCTAACACCACTGTAATGCAAGCCTTCTCTATAGCAGAATATTTTGTTTCATATGAGACTAGAGTTATACTAATGTAATAGATAACCCTTTCTTTGTTGTGCTGATCTTCTTGAGCCAATAGGATACCCAATGATGCATCTATAGCAGATATGTAAAGTATAAGCAACTTCCCATGAATAGGAGGCATCAATATTGGTGGATTTGCAAGATATTGTTTGATTTGCGTGAACCCTTCATCACATTCTTTGTTCCATTCGTAAGTCACAACTTTGTGTAGAGTCTTGGTGAATGGTTGTGACTTGTTCGCCAGTTGTTATATAAAACGCTGGATAGATTGTAGTCAGCCTTGAAGTCCTCTCATTTGTATGATATTCTTTGGTGGTGACATTTCCATGATAGCTTGTACTTTCACAGGATCCACTTTGATGCCTTTGGCAGAGATAATATAGCCAAGCAATTTTCCATATGTTATGCCAAATGTACATTTCTTAGGATTGAGCCTCAGACTAAACTATTCCATGTGATCTAGTATAGGACCTAGATCCGCAAGATGTTTCTCTTGATGCATGCTCTTAGCTAGGGTGTCATCAACATAATCTTCCATTTTTTTATGCATCATGTCATGAAATATAATAATGACAACTCTTTGATATGTAGTACCAGCATTTTTGAGTCCAAAGGGCATGACATGCCAACAGAAAGTGCCCCAGGCACATGTGAAAGAAATTTTCTCTTGGTCCTCTAGCACAATTTTTATCTGGTTGTAGCCAGAGAAACCATCCATTAGTGAGTACATTTCATACCCTGCTGTCATATCTACAATCATATCAATATTGGGCAATGGAAAATTGTCCTTAGGACATGCCAGATTTAAGTCTTTGAAGTCTCTGCAGACTCGGATAGATTTATCATGTTTTGATACTGGAACAATGTTAGAGATCCATTCTGCATAGTTAGTTACTTTGATAAACACTGCCTTAAGAAGTTTCTCCAATTCAGCTTTGACAAGTAGAGCTACATGTGGACGCATTTTTCAAAGCTTCTGCTTGACAGGCTTGACACCTGGTGCAATGGAAAAATGGTGCATGATTAGATTAGGGTCTAATCCTGGCATGTATGAATACTTCCATGCAAAGTTTATCTTTTTTCTCCTGAAGAATGTAATGAATTATTCTCTTTCTACCTCAGATAGTGATTGTGCCAAATGAATGATCTGAGGTTTAGCCTCTGTACCCGAGTTGATTGGTTGAGTTGGTTCAATAAGCATAGATGATCTTTCCTGGAAATGACTCAAAAGCGCAGCAAGTATCTCATCCTTGGGCATCTCATAGAGGTTTTCACCCTTGGATACGTCTTTTATTTTGACTGTTTTAGGCTCTGATATTGCCACAATGTGGTTTTCACCATCAGAGTGCCTATTTTTTCTTCTTTTGAATTTGTGACTAAGATACTTGATGTCAGCCTCAGTCATGTTGACACTTTCTTTGCTAGTGGAGGACGTTACAGGTTCGACAACATGTAGGTAACAGGCAAGAGCATAATCATTCTAGAATGTAAGGACTTCATTAGATGGGGAGGTAGAGTTCCAGTCTATAAGCTCAGGATGGCGAAGTGAAAGAGAAGTGACGGGTTCAAGTGCATTTACGGTATAATCATCAAAAGCATGGACAAGCAAGTTGAGACCTAAAGTGATCTCATCCTGAGGTATAGTCAAATTCCTTTCATTCCTAGTGACCACAGTAGATGACATGTTAACATCTAGGGAGTCGGGCTCATTTGAACTGACACTAGACCCTTCACCTATGTCGAGAAGGTTTTCATATGTGTGAACTATATCTGTATCTCTATCAGAGGTGGTATAGGACAAGCTGTTGAACTCATATTCATGAGAGTCTGTATCATCATTAGGCGTCATGTCAAGAACATGAGTGAAATAAACCCTTTGTCCCTAGTTGGGATGAGTTCTACCTAGAACTTCTACTATGGTCAGATGAGAACCTTGTGACCTAGGTACCTCATTAGTGTTTATAGCATCAGCTACCTCTTGTGTAGTGAGAAGTGACTGGGATTCTCGTTCAAACTATTCTTGAAAGTGTGGTGGTATGTATAAATCACCCTGATGACTTGGATTTATAGTTTGTATTTCTTTCCACTCCTTATAGGTTAACGGAGAAAGTGGAGGGGTGTCATCAAAATCACTGTCAGTTTCTACTGTAATGACACGCAGTATAAAGTCATCTAGCTTAGCAAAGAATGTCGCTAGGTCTGGAGGAATAGGATAAGGAAAACTATCCTCATTTGAGCTGTCTTCAGATTCTTCAATTTTAGATGTTTCTTTAGGTATTGGTTATTTATCTTCTTGAGGTATGAACTTCTTTATCCCTAGTTGAAATGTGAGTTTCTTGAAGCCTATACCTGTAGAGTCATGTGTTTTTGCGACCAATAGCTTCAAGTGGTTCAATCAATCCCTTATGATTCACACCTATGGGACCATTTCCTTTGTAGCCAAAATGTTGCATAATGGATAGACCTTTTCCATACTCCTCAGGTTTTATGTCATAAGGTGGAGTAGTTTGTTCAAAAGTGTCTTCTCCTTTATAAACCAAGCTTTGATAGCTCTGTTTTCAGCTTCTTCTTCTAATGGTACTGTAGCTTGTACAAAAGTACCACTGTACTTTGTTGGAGGAGGAACCGTATAAGGTGTAGTGCTCTTAGAAGGTCTCCCAAAAGAGCATGGATACAAAGGCAGAGATGTAATAGATAGCACAGGTTCAATCTGATATCCTACCATGTCAGTTTCTTTGATTGTCAAGCTCTTTCCATTTCTTTTAATTTAGACTTAAGGAGCTCAATAGATTCTTTGTTGGTAGGCACAAAGATGTTAACAGATTTTGTGAGGGCATTGCAATCATACCGTGTATTAGCGGGTATAGTCACTTTAGATCCTTGGAATGGGAAATTAATGCACTGATGGTATGTGGAAGTGACAACTTGCATTTCATGGATCCATGTCCTGCCTAACAAAATATTGTATGCCAAAGGGATGTCAAGCACTTGACATATAAAGTCTCGTTCAACAGGGCCAACTCTGATTGGCAACACAACTAGCCCCTTAGATTTATGTTCTTCCTCATCATAGGCCTTAATAGTAATCTTTTTGCAGGAATCAATGCAGTCCTCACTATAGTCTAATTCAGTAAGGAAGCTAGTGGAGAAAATATTGAGGCCAACACCGTTATCTATGAGAACATGGCAAACACACTTTGAACCAATCATGACTTCAATGTGCAGAGGGTTATTATGCGGGTGACTCAAAGAATGATCATCTTCCTTAGAGAAAGAAAAGTAATGGGAGGAGGTCAAGTGACCTACCATGGATTGAAACCGGTCGAGATCAAGAGCTTTTGGGACATTTTCCTCAGTGAGGGATTTGTCTAGGATTTCCCTGTGAGCAGGGGAGATTTTTAGTAGCTCAAAAATAGTGATCTGAGCATTAGTACATTGCAATTGATCAAGAATGCTGTAATTGGCAGCATTAGATTAGGAACCCAATTTTGGATTCTTATTGGCAGAGTCAACCTTATCTTTGTCTAAAGGTTGTGTTGATGTAGACATAGAAGGCTCAGGGCCTTTAAGGATGATCTTAGCATGAGATCGAGTAACAACATTAGCACTGACCTGAGAGTGTTCTTGTTTGGAAGACTGAGGTGTAGACCCTCGCAAGATGAAAGGTGTCTTGGGTTTGGGAGTATCTTCCCTTCCCTTGAGAATGATGACATTACAATATTCAGCATTGACAGGTTCAACCATATTAATGACATTGTCGTTATTGGTGTATGTATAGTTGACCTTAGCATCAATATTTTTCCCTTTAGATGATTCACCTTTTCTATGAGGAGGAAATGGATCTTTCAAAGCTTGGTGATCATAATTTTTGTTGTGACCTCCCACAATAATGACTTCACTATCGATGAGATCCTAGATTTTATGCCACAATTTAAGACAAGTAGCCATTTTATGACCTTTGTTTTGGTGAAAACCACAATAAGCAGATTCATTCCACCAAGAGGGTCTTAGTTGTAGATCATAAGGTCATGAATTATCTAGTGGATTGAGTAAATGGTTGTCCAAGAGAGTCTTGTAAACTACCTCAAGAGGTTCTCCTAAAGAAGTGAACTCATGCTTGGGTCTAGGAGCCCAAGGTTTAGTTTTGAAAAATCATGAAGTACTCGGTTTGGAATCTACCACAACCTGTTTAGTGGCTTTGGCTGCTTGCATTATGGTAGTGATATTAAAGGCAACCTTGGAAGGCTTGGGAGTCACATTGTCCACAACTCCATCATTCACAACATCTTTTATTGAGGAGGAAGACCCTTGTTTATTTTCCTTGTGTAAGGTCAATTCTCCTTTCTTGATCATGAATGTCTTAATTCTCACAGACTTCTTAATCATGTCATCAAAAGTTAGAGGACCTCACAGCTATACTTGATACCCAAAGTTGGGGACAAGATTATCGAGAAAGATGTCCAACTTTTCAGATTTGGGTATCTTGCGAGAATATCATATATAAAGTTATCTCCATCTTTGGAGAAATGTCAAGAAGGATTCCCCATGATTTTGTTTCAAGTTGAAAAGATCTCGGATATGAACCGGATGTTGGATGTTGTGAGAATAGTGTTGTAGAAATAAATTGGCAATTTCATCAAAAGTTTTGATGCCAACTGGTAGTCTAGAGAACCACTCCATAGACGACCCTCCCATACTACATGGGAAAAGATGCATGAGATAGGTTGTGTCATGTATGAACTCCATAGAGAGAGCACCAAACTCTCTCAAATGGTCTTGAGGGTCAGATGTACCCCAAGTATTTATCATATTTAGGAAGTTCAACTCCTTTGGGGAAACGAGGCATGCAAAGATTCTCGTCAAACGGGAAAGGACATATGCTTTCCAGTGTGAATTGTGTAACAGGTTTGTCTTTCTCTTTCAAGAGTTAAGAGAGTTGATCTTGCATAGTTTACATTTGTTTTCGCAAGTGGGAGTTTTCAGTTTATTCCTATTTCTCAACAAGTGTTTCTACATCATAGTTGGAGGGTAACTTAGCCCCTTGATTGGCTAGTTTGAGAAGGTATTTCTCTTTTTCCTCAGCTAGGAGAATGTCCATCATCCTGCAGAAATTTTTATTGGAACGAGCGTTTGCAATCTCTTCCTGGGTTATTTCTGTTTCCACATTGTTGGGGGGGTCTTGAGAATGGGACTTACCCCAAGCTTTAAGGAGGTCAGCTCTGCTAGCCTCACCTGATTGGTCATGATCTGCCATCTTGCTAGAATGAAAAATGTGTAAAGACTCAGTATAAGAAGGTTGAATGTTTTCAGAATTTGGGTGCTCTTAGAACAAAGGATTTTAAACCTAACTAAAATCCACTGGAAATGACCATTTGATGAAAGGTCGACGTACCAGGGAAGGAGATCGAGATGATTCCTCACTAGATGTAGTCGGAACTAGTGTGGAAAGCACAGATGCATCTTGATTGATTGAAGGAAATGTTTTGCCACTTTAAGTTGTGACAGTCATAGACAAAGATTGAACAAGGGATGTGAACTAGGACCAGACTTGAAACTGTCTCAAAGTAAGTGCATAGAAAGTGCCAAAGGGTGAAGTATCCTTGGTGGAAATCATCAGAGATGAGGCTAGAATAGCAAAGAGATGACTATTGTGACACAAGGCATGACAACACGGTAGAAATAGACCAAAAGATATGAGACGAGACCAGTTTAAGAAAGAATGAGGTAATTCTCAACCCAAGAAACCAAGTTTTTGACTGTATGAAGATAGAAGGCAAATAGATAGACCCAGATCAGAGATCAGTTTTGATAGAGGTATGCTTGACATATGGGAATTAGCTCGCTATTATGAAAAAAGGCTTCAGATTCATGCAAAGAAATGCATTTTCGCGTGAATATTCTCACAGACATGCGGGAAAATTTGCAGTCTCATGTGAAGAAAGGTGCCAGACTGGTGAAAAAAATGTGACAAAATAATAGCACTGTTGAAAAATGTCACGTGATAGTTTCCAGCGTATCGCGTGAAGATTCTCAGGTAATGATGCAAAGATTTGCCTAATGCCACGTAAAATTATGCAATGTTGACAAATGAAAGTCTACAGAATCAGACAGTTGAGACCAGATTGCATTTCCCAGGATTAAAACATGTTGTTGTCTGACAGATAGTTTGAGTTACAGATTGTGTTGGACATGTTCAAGTTCAACAGTTTGTGTGTTTTTTTGATGATAGTTTTGATTGTTCAAATGATACACCCACGCAAAACACATTAAATAGAATGTTTGTAGTACCAGAATAAAAACATCACAATCCCAGGATAGCTAGGATAATATCTGTTGAATCCACACTTGAACCAAAGTTCAGCTATGCCTACTCTTAGTGGACAACTTAGAAGCTTGGAGGCACGGGCTCCTCCTTACATGTGCACTCACTTCTTAGGCACACCAAGCTTTGAACCCCAAAGGAATTGCTTCCCAAAGGGCTGTTATCTCTACTAAGAGCCGTAAGGGTGTGGGGCATCTTAGTCGGTCTCTGACCTTCCATGCCAATAGATAGAGGGTCTTTGGAAACTAGAACAGTTTGTAGTAAGGATATTTGTTCAGGTGGTTGTGATCAAGTCATTTTCCCAATAAAGGGGGCTCTCCCAATCCTTTCAAAGCAAGGATTTCACCTTAATGATGTTGGGACTTTTACACACCACTAGGGTACTGGAGGAGATTTTGGTTGCCATAATGAATTCACACCTGTCTATTGTGACATTAAGAATAATATCATTTTTTGTACACCGATTCAGAAGAGCTTGGCTTTAGCCTCTTACCGGTTGGGCATCCACTCTCACCAGCTCTGCTAAAGCTCTCGGGAGGTAGCCACTCTAGAAGAATCACATGAACTTCTCTTACACCCAAGATCTATAAAGGTGAGGGGAGAGGATATATTCATGTAGTTCTTGGGATTACAATCTAAAAAACACTTCAATCACGCAAGACAGTGATTCATTTTAAGCACCAACCGAAGTGTGTTTTAACTACTAAAAACATACATGAGAATTTGTGAAAACATACAAGGTCTTTGACAAACGTCCTACAATAAACCCATTAGTAATTTGTAATATATTTCTTCATTTCAGCATCCTGCAATAAACATGTTAGAATTTTATGATTGCTATTCTTTAACTCAGCGTCCTGCAAACCACTGTTAAGCTGTTCCAAAGGATAAAATCAAAGAAACACAGATGTTAGAAAACAACATATGGTTAGAAAACTGAGAAAAAAAAATCAAATGAAAGCTCTGGTGTGTAATTTCACATGACAATTCAGCCTAGATCATGCATAGAAGTGCAGAGGGTCCCGCGAAGAACTAGAAAGTTTGCGCGAGATGCTCAAAAAGTTTGTGCGACATTAAAATAGAGCAGTACGGATAGAATGTAGAAAAATAAAAAAAAAGGGAAATTAAATGAGGCCAGAATAGATTGTACCTACCCCACGATGGGCGCTAGAAATGTATGTGGTATATTTGGCCTTGTTAATCAACCATACACTTCAACATAGTCCTTCTTCATTAGGTACACACAAGAATGAATATGAGATTATTCATCTTGCCTGTCTGCATGATTCGACCTGTTGCCTTCTATCCAGATGGGGTTTTCGAAATAGCTCTCAGAATGAGAGTCTCACAACCATAGACCAATCTAAGAATGAAGGATTTATCTCCATGAATGCAACACAATGCAAGGTTATTCTAAGAATTGAAAGATGCAAGCATAATCTAAGACATGATTTCAATGCAATTATTCTAAAAAGATTGAAATTATTCTATTGCAAATGAAAGCTTTTAACTAGAAATGAGATGATCAAAATGTAGGAACAATTTAGTATTCTAACAATGCATATTTTCTCCAGGGGTTTTGAATGAGGAATGGGAGTTCTTTTATAGACTCAGAGGTGATCAGAATAGAAAGTTTCCTCTTTGAAATAAAACAGATAGAAAAGCCAGTTTAAATTAGAAAACTTTATTTAAAAGAAAACAATAAATTGTTTTCCCTTTGCTTTAACTGTTTTCTTTTTTTATTTTAACTTTTTTATTTGATTTATTTGTTTTCTTTTTTTGATTTAAAGCACAGTTAATTCAAAACTTCTATTTCTGAACTGAAGATAAGATTTTGTTGACAATATTTAATTAATTAAATAAATATGACCTCATAATTTTTTTTTCTCAATTATCTGAATAATTAAATTCAATTATTGAAAATGAGGATATTTATTTAATAATTAAATATCATTTAATTCCCTTTTTATGTGTCTTAGCTAAAGAGGGTGAATTTAATTTAATTAAAGTGCTAGGAATTTATAATTAAATTAATTCAATCAGAGGGTTTGTTTAGCCAATATATATTTGGGGATTAAATATAATGTATGATTAATGCAGATTTAGGATTTTCTACATTTGACACTTAGGTCGAGTAGAGTCAGTTAAATCTCAGAATTTCCTAGTACAATAGGATTTTGATGACTTAGAAGAATGAAAAATGCAACTAAATTGGTTAAGGCTGCAAGATGCCAATTTTGGGGTGTTACAACAAGAAACAAATCAAGATTAGTATGCAAGGGGTATGCACAAGAACAAGGTATTGATTATGGTGAAACCTTTGCACCCATTTCTTGACTAGAAGGAATAAGAATCTTACTTGCTTATGGTGCATTCAAAGGATTCAAGGTATACCAGATGGATGTCAAATCTGCATTCCTAAATGGAATACTGGAAGAAGAGGTATACATTGAACAACCAAAAGGGTTTGTTGATCTAGACAAGAGAAACATGGTA
>MU226912.1:357330-397508 GCA_018584345.1 Thuja plicata
GTCAAATCTGCATTCCTAAATGGAATACTGGAAGAAGAGGTATACATTGAACAACCAAAAGGGTTTGTTGATCTAGACAAGAGAAACATGGTATGTAGACTACATAAAGCCTTGTATGGATTGAAACCAGAACCTAGAGCTTGGTATGAAAGACTTCACTCGTATCTCATAAGCATTGAATTTGTAAGAACTAGTGAAAACAACAATCTATACTTAAAAGAAGATAGAAATGGTAATATTTTGATTGCTAAAATATTTGTTGATGATATCATATTTGGGGGAAATGAAATGTTATGTAAATCCTTTGCAAATGATATGAGAAAAAAGTTTGAAATGTTTATGTTTAGAGAGATCAAATTCTTTCTTGGTCTACAGATTATTCAACAAGATGCAGACATATATATCACTCAGTCTAAATACACCAAGGAAGTGCTGAAGATATTCAAGATGGAAGATTCCAAACCAGTTGGATCACCTATGGCAACCAGATGTAAGCTGACAAAAGAAGACAAATCAAATGAGGTAAATCAAACCTTGTATAGATCAAAAATTGAAAAACTAATTTATGTTGTTCATACCAGACCAGATATAGCACATGCAGTTGAAATAGTTGCAAGATTATCTTCTAATCCCAAAGAATCACACATGACTACTATCAAGAGAATTATGAGATATCTTAAGAACACCGAGGACTATGGCTTATGGTATAAAAGAGAAGAAAAATTTGAGCTTAAATTCTATACATATGCTGATTGGGATGAAAACTTAGATGACCGAAAGAGCACAACTGGAGGAGCATTCTTCATGGGTGACAAACTTGTCACATGGTGATGACATGTAACTGATTGAATGTTTGATAATGTTAAGTTGAAGATAATGCAAGTCATTAAATCAGTTAATGGATTGTATTGTCATTGATGTCAACTTGATATCATATGTATGGTCATGTACATAATGCCAAAGACTTCAAAGAAACCAAAGGAACTAAGGTTATGCTTTCAGCAATACACAAAAGTCATGTATTCACTAAGTGACAAACAACATTGATGGAGTGCACACTGACAGACAGAGAAAAGATGAAAAGTCACAGTGATACCTGACGCCCAGAAAAATAGTGTTGCCCAATGAAGCAAAACACAAAGTGCCCAATGAGAAAATTTAGAAGGGTGCCCAATGAGCAATAACATAAGGTTGCCCGACGAGTAAATTTCCAATGATACCCGATGGAGAAAAATCATGAAGCTAATTGGAGTCTCACCGACAGATCAGTCAGTTCTCACTGGCGGATCAGTTAGTTGTGACCGACAGAACAGAGAGTTCAGAAAATGACAAAATATCTAGCTGGCAGAGCTAAAATATAGACTTAACTGGTTGTCTACTTTGTTTTATTCGATCAGAGTTAAGTAATTGATTTAAAGATGATTTGTACAGTTGGCAAGAAGATATCTATGAGACAAATAAGGAGTTATGCTTTAAAACAAATTGGCTAGATTGTTTATCACACCAAGAATCAAGAACCAAGAAACATGGAATATTACGTCTATATAAGAGACAAGCTTAATTCATTTCAAAAAAGGGGATTAAGGGGAGTGAATAGAAAGAGGATGCTAAAGAGAAACTGATGAAGAACAAATTCATATATTCCTGATCAAACAAGCGGGAGGTAGAGCTAAGGAATTCTGTAGACACTGACGAACAATGAGAACAACATCAAAGAGCAGAAAGTGTGGAGCAAAAAAATTGAATTGATACATTCACCAGAGAGGTAATGTACCTAAATAGATCTAAAAATTTGTAATTCAAAGTTGCATCATGAATAGGTCATAGTGTTTCAGTTTAACCATTGAAACACAAAGTCTTTTAACCGAGCAGGACTTAACAGTCTTCTATGTATTGAGGTACATCCCAAGGAGTGCCAAAAAGGTTGATTCATGAAAGTAGCATCGAACTTTCCCGATACCTATTGATAGTGTAAGAAGGAGGCTGATTCAAGGATGGTAGAAAATAGAGGCTTGATACTAAGTGACAACCTCTATGTATAAAATCCTCTAACAAAGTCACACTTAACTGTGTGTTTGTAACCTTTAATAGGGTTGGCTCCTAATAGGGCTCACTTAAGAAGAGTGAAAATTTGGGGTACTAGTCCCAGTGGTTTTTTCCCTTAACAGGGTTTCCACATTGAAATTCATGTGTTATGTGTGTATGATTCATTTCTTTACTGTTTTGCATCTCACATAGCTAATTCTAGATTTACTGGTATACTCTGCTTATTTACTGAGTTTTGGTAAATAGTTATACTGCTTATCGGTAATCAAGGAGAATAAGGACATACAAGGAAAACCGATAGACAATTTATCATTATAAAAGTATTTCATGGCATACATCTTGTAGGGACATAATTATCTGAGATTTATTGATTGGTGGTTAAGTTTGAAGGATAAATTTTTAAGGCCACTGATTCACCCCCTCTCAGTTATTACTAACAATTGGTATCAGAGCTTGTGTGCTTAGAAAGAAGGTTTAAAGACCTAAGTCAAGATCACAAGATGAACATATGAGATGTGCCCAAGTTGAACAAAGAGAAATTTGCTTCATGGCAAAGCAGGATAAGACTCCACTTATCAAGTATTGGTAATGATGTTACTCAATACTTAGATACTAAATATGTGTTTCCCACAAAAGCATTAATAGTAGATCAATTGAGAGTGAAGCATGAGAACAACTACATAGTCATAGAGCTTTCTTCCTCTCTCTTTGATGCTAAATTTGAAGATATCAAAGATTACACAACTGCAAAGAAGATGTCAGACAAACTGAAGCTCGTACATGGTGGTGATACAAATATTCTGAGAGCCAAGGTAGAAAGCCTAAGAGGAAGGTTTGATGATCTCAGAATGAAAGAAGGAGAAAAAATCACATAGTACATCACAAGAATCAAAGAAGTAGTCAATGCTATACGAGGAGTTGGAGGTACACTTGAAGAGGATGTAGTGGTAAGTAAAATCTTAAGAACCTTACTGCTTGTATATGGTATTAGAGTCTCTGCTATTCAAGAAATGAGAGTAGTAGTAAACAATACAGTTACTCTTGATAGTTTAATTGGTAGACTTATTTCATTTTAGATCAATAACTTTGATAATAAAGTCTTACCAAACATAGAGTCTGCAGTTAAATCTTCTATGAGAATAAGCAAATCAAGTCAAAGACACACATCAAGAAGAGATAGTGAAAGTGAAAGTGAAGAAGAAGATCTAGATGAAATAGAAGCACTTATGGCTAGAAGAATGTAGAGAGAAAAAGAAAAATACAAAGGAAAGTTACCACTTGTATGCTTTAATTGTAAAGAGATTGGACACTTTGCTGCAAGATGTCCTAACAGAAGAAAAGATGACAGAGTTAATGATAGATCTTTTGAAAAGAAATCTGACAGAGGTGATAACAAAGATTACATAAGCTACCGACAATAAAAAAGAAGAGATACCTGAGACTACAAGGAAAAAGGAAAGAAGGCTAGCTACCTAGCTACTTGCAAAGATGAAGATACTGACACTGAATCTAAAGAAGACATCGAGATAGTGTTTGTGCCTGTGAAAGATGATTCAGATGAAGATGAAAGGTATGAAGAAAATACACTCATATCTAAGGTTAGTTAGAATGACATCTAGATTATAGATAGTGGCTGAACTCACCACATGACCAGTGACAAAGAAAAGTTTAACACTTTTGAGTATTATAATGGTGGTACAGTAAGAATGGGTAATGATACACCTTGTCCAGTTGAAGGTGAAGGAACTATAATGTTGAATAACCTGATTAAATGTGAAAATTCTTATTGGGTAAAAGGATTGAATTATAATCTATTGAGTGTTTCTCAGCTGAATAATTCAAGTCACAGAGTAGCATTTGAGAATAAGAAGGCAAAAATATTCAATGAATTAGGAAGACTGATTGGTACCGGTAAACAGACAAAAGGTAACTTATTCTATTTGAATGATACTAACACCACTTGCTTGATGACTGGAAATGAAGACATAGGGTTGTGGCACAAAAGATTGTGTCATGTGAATTTTGACAACATGATGAAAATAAGCAGAAGGAGAAATGGCAGAGGCTTACCGACGATGACCAAGTCTGACAACATCATGTGTAAGAATTGTCAAAAAGGTAAAATGACAAAGTATAGTTTCAAAAGAAAAATCCATACATCTGATGATATTCTAGAATTAGTCCATACTAATCTATGTGGACCAATGAGGACAAATAGTTATTATGGAGATAGATATTTTATTCTCTTTGTTGATGATTACTCTAGAATGATGACAGTTATGTTTCTAAAATATAAATCTGAAGCATTCAAGATGTTTAAATGGTATAAGGCTATGGTAGAAAAACAAAGTGGTAAGGATTTGAAATGTTTGAGATTAGATAGAGGAGGTAAGTTTATATCAGATGAATTCACTAATTTCTATAATGAACATGGAATAAAAAGATAGGTTTCTGCACCAAGAAGACCACAACAAAATGGGATTTCTGAGAGAAGGAATAGATCGATAGTTGATTATGAAAGAACACTGATGATAGAGAAAGGAATCACCCAAATCTTTTGGAGGGAAGCTGTCAGTACTGATATCTCCACATTAAACAGAGTACAATTGAAGAAGGACACAAGGAAGACACCCTATTAACTATGGTATGGTAAAACACCCAATGTAAGTTACTTCGAAATCTTTGGTAGTCAATGTTATATCTTAAAGGATGATAGAAATGGAAAGCTTGATTCCAAGAGTGATGAAGGTATCTTTCTAGGGTATTCCATCAAGAGAAAGGCTTATAAATGTCTTATCAAGGCTTCTAACAAAATTGTTGAAAGTGCAAATGTGAAGATAGATGAATTTGTAGAAAAGAATGAGCTGGATAGCACAAAAGAACCAGAAGAATACAAAATTTTTGTATACTATGAAGACCCTAACACTGAGCAATAGTGCTTAATTCCTGAGCAACAGAATGTTATAACCGACGGTCAAGCTGCAAATACCGACGGTGAGGATAATAATCAAAATAATGTGTAGAGTGATGAAGAACAAAATGAAGGACAAAATGATGATCATGATGATAGACAAAGAACTGTACCTATACTTGCCAGATATGTAAGAAGGAACCATCCAAAGATCTAGATCATAGGAGATAAGAAAGCTGGTACAAAAACAAGAAGTAAGTCTCTAAACACAAATTGTTTAATTTGTGAGTTTGAGCCAAAATATGTCAATGTTGCACTTGATAATGAAGAATGGATAAGTGCTATGAATGATGAGATAGAGAAGATTGAGAAAAATAAGACATGGTTACTTGTACCAAGACCAGATGACAAGAATGTCATTGGTACTAAATGGATATTTAGCAATAAGTTGAATGAGAATGGAGAAGTCACAAGAAACAAAGCAAGACTAGTATGCAAGGGGTATACACAAGAGGAAGGTATTAACTATGGAGAGACCTTTGCACCCATTTCTAGGCTAGAAGGAGTAAGAATACTACTTTCTTATGCTGCATTCAAAGGATTCAAAGTATACTAGATGGATGTCAAGTCAGCATTCCTAAATGGAACACTTGAAGAAGAGGTATACATTGAGAAACCAGAAGGGTTTGTAGATCCAGACAAGAGAAATATGGTATGTAGACTTTATAAAGCCTTGTATGAATTGAAACAAGCTCTAAGAGCCTAGTATGAATGACTTCATTCCTATCTTATAAGTATTGGATTTGTAAGTAGTGAAAACAATAATCTTTATTTGAAGGAAGATACTGATGCTAACACTTTGATAGTTGAAATATTTGTTGATGACATCATATTTGGAGGCAATGATATGCTATGAAAATTATTTGCTAATGAGATGAGAAAAGAGTTTGAGATGGCTATGTTTGGAGAGATCAAGTTCTTTCTTGGTCTACAGAGCATGCAAAAATGTGAAGGTATTTTCATTACACAGTCCAGATACATTAAAGAGGTCCTAAAGATTTTCAAGATGGAAGATTCCAAACCAGTTGGAACACCGATGGTTACTAGATGTAAGTTGACAAAGGAGAATAGGGACAAACAAGGAAAATTGACAAATAGTTTATCATTATAAAAGTATTTCATGGCATACATCTTGTAGGGACATAATAATCTGATATTTATTGATTGGTGATTAAATTTGAAGGATAAATTTTTAAGGCCACTGATTCACCCCCACTCTCAGTTATTACTAACAATTGGTAAATTATACTTTGTATAGATCAATGATAGGTAAACTCATGTATGTTGTCCATAATAGACCAGATATTGCACATGCAGTAGGAATAGTTGCAAGATTTTTTGCTAATCCTAGAGAATCACATATGACTGCTGTGAAAATAATTCTAAGATATATGAAGAATACTGAGGAATATGGCTTATGGTATAGAAGAGAAGCCAAATTTGAACCTAAGGTGTTTACCGACACTGATTGGGCTGGAAACAATGATGACAGAAAGAGCACAACTGGAGGAGAATTCTTTATGGGTGACAGACTTGTCACATGGATTAGCAAGAAGAAAGGATGCATCTCTTAGTCTACTACAGAAGTAGAGTATGTTGATGTTGCTGCAAATTGCTCAAATATTGCATGGATCAAACAGTTACTGGAAGGTATGCATATGAAAATCCTAGAACCAGTAATTATCTATTGTGATAATACCAGTGCAATAAACATTTACAATTATCCAATCATGCATGCTAAGACTAAACACATTGCCATCAAGTATCATTATTTAAGAGAACAATTTTAGGCAAAGGAGGTGATACTTGAGTATGTGCAATCCAAAGAACAACTAGCCGATATCTTCACAAAGCCACTACCCAAAGATACATTTGAATACTTGAGGAAGAGACTAGGGCTCAAACCCTTGTCTACTAGTCACTGAGATGACTAGAAGGCTACATCAACCTGCATAGTATCAGAAAATCATTCATGTTGATGCAAGAAAAAAGATGAACTTCAAAGCTACATCTATATATAGACAGGTATATATCATCACAAGCACCAGAGCATATTTTTGTATTGCTGATGGATAAGGGAAATTCAAGGAAAATATTATGATGGAGAGAAAAGATCACTTGACATTAATGTTAGATATCTGTAAGATATGTGTTTGGCATTGCTGTCAAAGGGAGAGAGATTATCCATATTATCACATTCTTCAAAAAAGGGAGAAAGATTATCCATTATCAGATTACTCCAATAGGGAGAGATTATATCCTCAAGGAGAGTAATTATCAATTGTCAGATTGTATACAAAGGGAGAGTTGTTGACAAGAGAAAAAGACATCAAAAGAAAAGAAAAATCAAGGGAGAAATTGACACACGAAGAGAACACAACACATCAAAAGAAGAATGATAAAAATATGCAAGAATCAAATCTAAGCTAAAATAGAGCTTACCGATGGTCAGACATTTTATCCGTTATCAAAACAAAGATTGGTAGTTAGATGAATCTCAACTGTTGTATTTCAAATTGTATTAGAAATAGTATAGTGTGATAATATAGTATGTTGCCATCAATGCCAAAGGGAGAGATTTATGACATGTAACTGATTGAATGTTTGATAATGTTAAGTTGAAGATAATGCAAGTCATTAAATCAGTTAATGGATTGTATTGTCATTGAAGTCAACTTGATATCATATGTATGGTCATGTACATAATGTCAAAGACTTCAAAGAAACCAAAGGAACTAAGGTTATGCTTTCAGCAATACACAAAATTCATGTATTCACTAAGTGACAAACAACACCGACGGAGTGCACACCGATAGACAGAGAAAAGATGAAAAGTCACAATGATACCTGATGACTAGAAGAATAGTGTTGCCCAATGAAGCAAACCAAAAAGTGCCCAATGAGAAAAGTCAGAAGGGTGCTTGACAAGCAATTTCCAATGATACCCGACGAACAGAAATCATGAAGCTAACTAGAGTTTCACTGACAGATCAGTCAGTTCTCACTGGCAAATCAATTAGTTGTGACCAACAGAACATAGAGTTCAGAAAATGACAAAATATCTAATTGGCAGAGCTAAAATATAGGCTTAACTGGTTGTCTACTTTGTTTTATTCGATTAGAGTTAAGTGATTGATTTAAAGATGATTTGTACAGTTGGCAAGAAGATATCTACGAGACAAATCAGGAGTTATGCTTTAAATCAAATTGGCTGGATTGTTTATCATGCTAAGAATCAAGAACCAAGAAACGTGGAATATTACGTCTATATAAGAGACAAGCTTAATTCAATTCAAAAAAGGGGATTAGGGGGAGTGAATAGAAAGAGGATGCTGAAGAGAAATTGATGAAGAACAACTTCATACAGTCCTGATCAAACAAGCTGAAGGAAAAGCTAAGGGATTTCGTAGACACCGACAAACAATGAGCACAACATCATAGAGAAGAAAGTGTGGAGCACAAAGATTGAATTGATACATTAACCAGACAGGTAATGTACCTAAATAGATCTAAAAATCTGCAATTCAAAGTTGCATCATGAATAGCTCATAGTGTTTCAGTTTAACCATTGAAACATAAAGTCTCTTAACCGAGCAGGACTTAACAGTCTTCTATGTATTGAGGTACATCCCAAGGAGTGCCAAAAAGGTTGATTCATGAAAGTAGCATTGGAACTTCCCAATACCTATTGATAGTCTAAGAAGGAGGCTGATTCAAGGATGGAAAAAAATAGATGCTCGATACAAAGTGACAACCTCTATGTATAAAATCCTCTAACAAGATCACACTTAACTGCGTGTTTGTAACCTTTAACAGGGTTGGCTCCTAATAGGGCTCACTTAAGAAGAGTGAAAATTTGGGGTACCGGTCCCAGTGGTTTTTTTCCCTTAACAGGGTTTCCATGTTAAAATTCATGTGTTATGTGTGTATGATTCATTTCTTTACTATTTTGCATCTCACATAGTTAATTCTAGATTTACTGGTATACTTTGCTTATTTATTGAGTTTTGGTAAATAGTTATACTACTTATCGGTAATCAAGGAGAATAAGGACAGACAAGGGAAACCGACAGACAGTTTATCATTATAAAAGTATTTCATGGCATACATCTTGTAGGGACATAATTATCTGAGATTTATTGATTGGTGGTTAAGTTTGAAGGATAAATTTTTAAGGCCACTGATTCACCCCCCTCTCAGTTATTACTAACAATTAGTATCAGAGCTTGTGTGCTTAGAAGGAAGGTTTCAAGACCTAAGTCAAGATCACAAGATGAACATATGAGATGTGCCCAAGTTGAACAAAGAGAACTTTGCTTCATGGCAGAGCAGGATGAGACTCCACTTATCAGGTATTGGTAATGATGTTACTCAATACTTAGATACTAAATATGTGTTTCCCACATGAGCATTAATAGTAGATCAATTGAGAGTGAAGCATGAGCACAATAGCATGGTCATAGATCTTTCTTCCTCTCTCTTTGATGCTAAATTTGAAGATGTCAAAAATTGCACAACTGCAAAGAAGATGTTGGACAAACTGAAGCTCATACATGGTGGTGATACAAATGTTCTGAGAGCCAAGGCAGAAAGCCTAAGAGGAAAGTTTGATGATCTCATAATGAAAGAAGGAGAAAACATCACACGGTACATCACAAGAATCAAAGAAGTAGTCAATGCTATACGAGGAGTTGGAGGTACACTTGAAGAGGATGTAGTGGTAAGTAAAATCTTAAGAACCTTACTACCTGTATATGTTATTAGAGTTTCTGCTATTCAAGAAATGAGAGCAGTAGAAAACAATACAGTTACTCTTGATAGTTTAATTGGTAGACTGATTTCATTTGAGATGAATAACTTTGATAATAGTGTCATACCAAACTTAGAGTCTGCATTTAAATCTTCTATGAGAATAAGCAAATCAAGTTAGAGACACACATCTAGAAGAGATAGTGAAAGTGCAAGTGAAGAAGAAGATCTAGATGAAATAGAAGCACTTATGGCTAGAAGAATGTAGAGAGGAAAAGAAAAATAGAAAGGCAAGTTACCACTCTTATGCTTTAATTGTAAAGAGATTGGACACTTTGCTGCAAGATGTCCTAACAGAAGAAAAGATGACAGAGTTAATGATAGATCTTTTGAGAAGAAATCTGACAGAGGTGATAAAAAAGATTACAGAAGCTACCAACAATAAAAAAGAAGAGATACCTGAGACTACAAGGACAAAGGATAGAAGGCTAGCTACCTAGCTACTTGCAAAGATGAAGATACTAACACCAAATCTGAAGAAGACATCAAGACAGTGTTTGTGGCTGTGAAAGATGATTCAGATGAAGATGAAAGGTATGAAGAAACTGCACTCATATCTAAGGTTAGTTAGAATGACATCTAGATTATAGATAGTGGTTGCACTCACCACATGACCGGTGACAAAGAAAATTTTAACAATTTTGATTATTATAATGGTGGTACAGTAAGAATGGGTAATGATACACCTTGTCCAGTTGAAGGTGAAGGAACTATAATGTTGAGTAACCTGATTAAATGTGAAAATTCTTATTGGGTAAAAGGATTGAATTATAATCTGTTGAGTGTTTCTCAGCTGAATAATTCAAGTCACAGAGTAGCATTTGAGAATAAGAAGGCAAATATTTTCAATGAATCAGGAAGACTGATTGGTACCGGTGAACAAACAAAAGGTAACTTATTCTATCTGAATGATATTAACACCACTTGCTTGATGACTAGAAATGAAGACATAGGGTTGTGGCACAAAATATTGTGTCATGTGAATTTTGACAACATGATGAAAATAAGCAGAAGGAGAAATGTCAGAGGCTTACCAACGATGACCAAGCCCGACAACATCATGTGTAAGAATTGTCAAAAAGGTAAAATGACAAAGTCTAGTTTCAAAAGAAAAATCCATAGATCTGATGATATTGTAGAATTAGTCTATACTAATCTATGTGGACCAATGAGGACAAAGAGTTATTATGGAGATAGATATTTTATTCTCTTTGTTTATGATTACTCTAGAATGATGACAATTATGTTTCTAAAAGATAAATCTGAAGCATTCAAGATGTTTAAATGGTATAAGGCTATGGTAGAAAAACAAAGTGGTAATGATTTGAAATGTTTGAGATCAGATAGAGGAGGTAAGTTTATATTAGATGAATTCACTAATTTCTATAATGAACATGGAATAAAAAGATAGGTTTTTGCACCAAGAACACCACAACAAAATGGGATTGCTGAGAGAAGGATTAGATCCATAGTTGATTATGAAAGAACACTGATAATAGAGAAAGGCATCACCCAAATATTCTGGAGGTATTTTCATTACACAATCCAAATACATTAAAGAGGTCCTGTAGATTTTCAAGATGGAAGATTCCAAACTAGTTGGAACACCGATGGTTACTGGATGTAAGTTGACAAAGGAGAATAAGGACAGACAAGGAAAACTGACAAACAGTTTATCATTATAAAAGTATTTCATGGCATACATCTTGTAGGGACATAATAATCTGAGATTTATTGATTGGTGGTTAAGTTTGAAGGATAAATTTTTAAGGCCACTGATTCACCCCCCCTCTCAGTTATTACTAACAATTGGTAAATTATACTTTGTACAGATCAATGATAGGTAAACTCATGTATGTTGTCCATAATAGACCAGATATTACACATGTAGTAGGAGTAGTTGCAGGATTTTCTGCTAATCGTAGAGAATCACATATGACTGCTGTGAAAAGAATTCTAAGTTATCTGAAGAATACCGAGGAATATGGCTTATCGTATAGAAGAGAAGGCAAATTTGAACCTAAGGTGTTTACCGACGCTAATTGGGCTGGAAACATTGATGACAGAAAGAGCATAACTAGAGGAGAATTCTTTATGGGTGACAGACTTGTCACATGGATTAGCAAGAAGAAAAGATGCATCTCTCAGTCAACTACAGAAGTAGAGTATGTTGCTACTGCTGAAAATTGCTCAAATATTGCATAGATCAAACAGTTACTGGAAGGTATGCATATGAAAATCCTAGAACCAGTAATTATCTATTGTGATAATACCAGTGCAATAAACATTTCCAAGAATCCAGTCATGCATGCTAAGACTAAACACATTTCCATCAAGTATCATTATTTAAGAGAACAAGTTCAAGCAAAGGAGGTGATACTTGAGTATGTGCAATCCAAAGAACAACTAGCCGATATCTTCACCAAGCCACTACCCAAAGATAAATTTGAATACTTGAGGAATAGACTAGGGGTCAAACCCTTGTCTACTAGTCACTGAGATGACTAGAAGGCTGCATCAGCCTACATAGTATCAGAAAATCATTCATTTTGATGCAAGAAAAAAGATGAACTTCAAAGCTACATCTATATATAGACAGGTATATATCATCACAAGCACCAGAGCATATTGTTGTATTGCTGATGAATAAGGGAAATTCAAGGAATATATTATGGATGGAGAGAAAAGATCACTTGACATTAGTGTTAGATATCTGTAAGATATGTGTTTGGAATTATTGTCAAAGGGAGAGAGATTATCCATATTATCACATTCTTCAGAAAAGGGAGAAAGATTATTCATTATCGGATTACTCCAACAGGGAGAGTAATTGTCAATTGTCAGATTGTATACAAAGGGAGAGTTGCTGACAAGAGAAAAAGACATCAAAAGAAAAGAACAATCAAGGGAGAAATTGACACAAGAAGAGAACACAACACATCAGAAGAAGAAAGATAAAAATATGCAAGAATTAAATTTAAGCTAAACAGAGCTTACCGATGATCATACATTTTTATCAGTTATCAAAACAAAGATTGGTAGTTAGATGAATCTCAACTGTTGTATTTCATATTGTATTAGAAATAGTATTGTGTGATAATATAGTATGTTGCCATCAATGCCAAAGGGAGAGATTGATGACATGTAACTGATTGAATGTTTGATAATGTTAAGTTGAAGATAATGTAAGTCATTAAATTAGTTAATGGATTGTATTGTCATTGATGTCAAATTGATATCATCTGTACAGTCATGTACATAATGCCAAAAACTTCAAAGAAACCAAAGGAACCAAGGTTATGCTTTCAGCAATACACAAAAGTCATGTATTCACTAAGTGACAAACAACACCGATGGAGTGCACACTGTTGGATAGAGAAAAGATGAAAAGTCACAGTGATACCCGATGACCAGAAGAATAGTGTTTCCCGACGAAGAAAACCATAGAGTAACCGACAAGCAAAGTCAGAAGGGTGCCCAACGAGCAATAACACAAGGTTTCTTGACGAGTAAATTTCCAATGATACCCGACGAACGGAGATCATGAAGCTAACTGGAGTCTCACCGATGGATCAGTTAGTTCTCACCGATGGATCAATTAATTGTGACTGACAGAATAGAGAGTTCAGAAAATGACAAAATATCTAGCTGGCAGAGCTAAAAGATAGACTTAACTGGTTGTCTAGTTTGTTTTATTTGATCAGAGTTAAGTGATTGATTTAAAGATGATTTGTACAGTTGGAGAGAAGATATCTACGAGACAAATCAAGATTTATGCTTTAAATCAAATTGGCTGGATTGTTTATCATGCCAAGAATCAAGAACCAAAAAACATGGAATATTACGTCTATATAAGAGACAATCTTAATTCATTTCAAAAAAAGGGGATTAAGGGGAGTGACTAGAAAGAGGATGCTGAAGAGAAACTGATGAAGAAATAATTCATATAGTCCTGATCAAACAAGTTGAAGGAAGAGCTAAGGATTTCTGTAGACACTGACGAATAGTGAGCACAACATCATAGAACAGAAAGTGTGGAGCACAAAGATTGAATTGATACATTGATCAGAGAGGTAATGTACTTAAATAGATATGAAAATATGCAATTCAAAGTTGCATCATGAACAGGTCATAGTGTTTTATTTTAACCATTGAAACATAAAGTCTCTTAACCGAGCAGGACTTAATAGTCTTCTATATATTGAGGTACATCCCAAGGAGTGCCAAAAAGGTTGATTCATGAAAGTAGCATTGGAATTTCCCAATACCTATTGACAGTCTAAGAAGGAGGCTGATTCAAGGATGGTAGCAAGATTTTCCTGATACCTATTGACAGTCTAAGAAGGAGGCTGATTCAAGGATGGTAGAAAATAGATGCCCGATACTAAGTGACAACCTCTATGTATAAAATCCTCTAACAAGGTCACACTTAATCATGTGTTTGTAACCTTTAACAGGGTTGGCTCCTAACAAGGCTCACTTCAGAAGAGTGAAAATTTGGGCTACCGGTCCCAGTGGTTTTTTCCCTTATCAGGGTTTCCACATTAAAATTCTTGTGTTATGTGTGTATGATTCATTTCTTTACTATTTTACATCTCACATAGTTAATTTTAGATTGACTGGTATACTCTGCTTATTTATTGAGTTTTGGTAAATAGTTATACTTCTTATTGGTAATCATAGAGAATAAGGACAGACAAGCAAAAATCGATAGACAGTTTATCATTATAAAAGTATTTCATGGCATACATCTTGTAGGGGCATAATAATTTGAGATTTATTGATTTGTGGTTAATTTTGAAGGATAAATTTTTAAGGCCACTAATTCACCCCCCCTCTCATTTATTACTAACACATGGATTAGGAAGAAGCAATGATGCATCTCATAGTCTCCTGTAGAAGCAAAATATGTGGCTTTTGCTGCAAACTGCTCAAATACTGCATGGATCAAACATTTGCTGGAAGGTATGAATATGAAGATCCTTGAACCAGTGATTATCTATTTTGATAATACTAGTGCAATAAACATATCAAAGAATCCAGTCATGCATGCTAAGACTAAGCATATTGCTATTAAGTATCACTACTTAAGAGAACAAGTGCAAACAAAAGAAGTGATACTGGAATATGTTCAATCAAAAGAACAATTAGCTAACATATTTACCAAGCCATTACCGAAAGATACATTTGAGTACCTAAGAAAAAGACTAGGGGTCCAACCCTTGTCTATTGGTCAATAAGCAGACTAAGAGGTTGCATCAGCCTACACATAATCAGAAGATCATTCATGTTGATGCAAGCACAAAGATGAAATGCAAAGATACATCTGTACATAGCAAGGCACAAATCTGCACTGAACACCAGAGATAATTTGGCTAATACATAGCTGTATTGTTGATGGATAGGGAAATTCAAGGAGTATATTATAAAAGGGTGAAAGGATATAACTTTGGCATGATAAAAGTTTCACTTTGGCATTGTTGTTAAAGGGAGAGATTATATCATTATCCACTCATTAGCCATGGAGAGAAGTTCCTAAGAATTCAAAGGGAGAGTTAATAATTATCCAAAGGGAGAGATTACATATGAAATATCCATCAAAGGGAGAGAAGTAACATGAGGGACAGAATACATACTAAGGGAGAGATTGTTGTCAAAGTTGTTGTCAAAGGACAAAAGAGATTATCTAGGAGAGGAACAGTCAAGGCAGAGTCCATATCAAAAATAAAAGATAGAAGCTGATACATCTATTGAGTAAAGGGATTGAAGATTGAAGAAAGGCACTCTGCAAGAAACAAATCTAAGCTATATGAGCTTATCGAGAGCCAGACATTTGTATTGGTTATAGAACACAAATATTTGGGAGAGATTGATGAAATACAAACTGATATATTTCATATTGTATTAGTAATAATATAGTGTGATAATTTAGTGTGTTGCCATCAATGCCAAAGGGAGAGATTGATGAACCATAACTGATTTAATGTTTGAAGATGTTAAGTCGATCACCAAAATGTAAAAAGATAATGCAAGACATTAAATCAGTTAATGAATTGTATTGTCATTGATGTCAACTTGATATAATATGATTGGTTATATACAAAGTGTCAAAGACTTCAGAGAATCAGAGAGATAAAGATTATGCTTTCAGTAATGCATAAAATATCAGCATTCACTAAGTGACTATAAACATCGATGGGCAATGCACCCCGACAGACAGAGAAAACTGAAAGTAAAGTCACAGTGATGCCCGAGCAAGAAACCCGACAAGCATTACTGACGAGCAGAATCACAAGCATTACCGACAAGCATAACTTCATAGTGATGCCCGATGGATAGACAATCCCGAGGGAGATGCCTAAGGAGAACTGAAGTGTTGACCAAAGCTATCAAAGAGTTAAAACACCAAAAAGACCTGAAGTTCATAAATGACAAAATACTTAGCTGGAAAGAGCTAAAAATAGAGTTAATTGGTTGTTAACATTGCTTTCATCAACAAGTTAAAGCCAGAGATAAGTGAAAGATTTAAAGCAGTTTTATCCAGTTGTCAAGGAGAAATCTATGGGATATAACTGAAGTAAATATCTAAAGCAAGATTGGCTAGAATTGCAGATCATGCCAAGAAAAATAAAAGCAAGAAGTGAGAAACTGTGATATCATGTCTATAAACAGACAATATAATTCATTATGAATTAGGGGAGTGAATAGAGAAAGAAGATGCTGAAGAGAAATTGATGAAGAACAAATTCATACAGTCTTGATCAATCAAGCTAAGGAAAGAGCTAAATATTTATGCTGACACCGAGCAATAGAGAAGCACAGCATCACCGAGAAGAAAGAAGTGGAGCAAAGGTATTGAAAAGACACATTGATCAGAAAGGTATTATGAGCTTACAATAGATCTGAAAATCTGCAAAGTATAGTTGTATATGAGAATAGATCATTTATTGTTTCAGTTTAACCATTGATTCAGAAATTTTCTTAACCGAGTAGGACTTAACAATCCTTTCTATATTGAGATACATCCCAAGGAGTATCAAAAAGTTTGATCGTGAAGATAGCATGAGATGCTAGATACCATTTGACAAACCAGGGTTTGGTCGTAGAAGGTAGCATAGAGATGCCAAATATCAAGTGATAAACTATTCTATTTAAATCCTCTAACAAGGTCACACCTAACAGTGTGTTTGTAACCTTTAACAGGGTTGGCTCTTCATCGATCTCACTTCAGAAGAGTGAAAATTTTGGGTTACCACTCCCAAGTGGTTTTTCCCTTAGTAGGGTTTCCATGTTAAAAATCCATGTGCCAATTTGTTTATGAGTCATTACTTTAGTGTTTTGCTTTACACATAACTAATTTTGGATTGATCGATATACACTAAGAAATTTACTATTTTTCGGTAAATGAAAGACTGCTAATCGGTAAATAGTAAGAATAAGGTTTAACAGTGAACTCTGAGTAGTAGTTATTTGTTAAGATTGTTTGAAGACATTCATCTTGTAGGACTGAAGATAACTACAGGCTTAATATTGTGGTACTAAGTTTTTGGGTTGATTTATTGGGATATTTTTGAGGCCACTAATTCACCCCCCCTCTCAGTTATTCTAACAATTTTAATATGCAAATCAAAGTGATTTATTGACCAAGACGAAATGGTTTTTCAAAAGGAGATATTTTTCACTATCAAGGGGAAATTATCATCAAGAAAGTGGTGCAGTCGGGAGAAATATATTTTTATCAAAGGAAAATATATTCATAAAAGACAAGAGGATAATTATATACAAGTGAAAGTAAAATGAGTATATAAATTATAGTAAGGTGAAAAAACCATAGGATGTAATTGTGAATATTACAAAAAGGCAAAAGGAGGAAATAATGTTTTTCACTAAAGAAATTTAATTATATAGGATATTTTCGCACAGAGGATGAATATTTTCACAGGAGGCATTTTTTGACCTAACAAAATTTTATTTTCAGACCTAATTTATAATAACTTTTTATCATACGTGTGACTATTATTCAAGGGGATAAAAGTTGAAGAATATTAAAATGATTAAATATTTTTAGTTGCTTAATATTTTTAGGGCAAAGTAACTAAATGGGTTTTTATAAATGTGATGGTTTGAAATGCTCTCTTGAGATTATAAAAGGGAAATCAAGATCAAAGGAAAAAAGGGGGGAACATCATCACATTGTAATATACCATTACGAAGACAATATATAATACTTAGTACCTTTTTCTATAATCGGTTGCATTAAACTTTTCTGTGAAGTTTAGTTCCTTATAGTTTTCAATTCAAGGAATTAGATGTTGTTTTAAAATCTTTTAGAAAATTTGCCTATGATGATTTAGGTATTAAGGATATTGTTAAATCATTTGGGTATTTAAAACCTTCATAAGGACTTGTCTGATTGGTCTCCTTAAGGAGGAGGTAAATACAAGTAGATAAGTTTTTGGTGACATGAATGATTTGATCTTGTATTAAGATTTAAATAGTTGACAGACTTTACAAGGCGGAGGTTTAAAAATTGTCCTATAAATTTATACATTAAGATCTTCAAAAGAGGTGACTTTGTACCTAAGGAAGGAGAAGACACTGGTCTCTAAAATAGAAAATATATTTACCAAAACAAAAGAATATATAGGAACTATAGAAGTAGAAGAGATAGAGTGAAAGTAGTGGTAGAAGAAAGTGGAGTAAGTAAGTAAGATAGTTAGGAATAAGGAACTAGTAAAAAGTCAGATTAGTCTATCCTAGAAGTTTGTGCCATTCTGAGATAGAGAAAGTAGAAGTTAGTAGTTCAAATATTTAATCTTCTTAAAGTAGAAAGAGGTATACCCACCTAGGCGTAGTAGGGCCTAATGTGTAGGAGAATCTAACCACACTTTCATTTTCCAGATCACTTATACAGTTTGACCATAGAAGTTGACATAATCTTAGACAATTTGTTGATTTAGGAACCAACAGAATGACAATTATACATGGGACTTGAACTTAAAGGATATTATCCATAATATTTGGTATTATTAGATCAGACAATTAAGAAGAACCATTTGGGAGAAGAGTCAAGGTGTTATAAGAATTTGAAATCTATGCCTGGAGAATTATTACAAATTATAAAAATGACTCTTCTGTTGGAGAGAACTCAGAAGAATAAAAAAATATTCCTCTTTTGAAGAGGTGGCAACTCTGTAAAAAGAATTGACGACAAAGATAGTTCCAGGCATTCAAGATGTATCAATACATTCTACATTTAGGAGTACAATATCCACAACAACAATGGAAACCATACCAACAAAGAGAAGTATGTCTTGTTGAAGCATATAAGCCATTCAATTTTAGTAACATCCTTGGTGGTGAGAAAGACTTCCCTCTCAAGCTCAAAAAATATGTGCCAAAGTTTCATGGGGATGAAGTAGAAGTCAGGCATTTGCAAGCATTTTATAATCTTATTGAAGATTATCACGTTTATGCAGAGGATGTGATTATGAAACTATTTGTAAGATCTTTGATAGCTTTTGCAAGTGAGATTTTTAGATAGTTGCCTTTGCGTTGTATTTTATCATGGAATGAACTCAAGATGTGGGTTTTAAATGAATTTTATGACACTATAGAAGATATTATTTTTGTCATTAACCCTCCAATTTGTTCACCACAATACTTCTCATGTTAAAACAAGCTTCAACCAACTTATGAGCTAGAATTACAAAACATTAAATTCAAAATGTATGTCAATGAATTATTTTACATAAGAATTTAAAAAGGGAGAGGATCCATTTTATCTAATCAAAAGGATCATGAATGCATATGTGAATATTCCAAACTACTTTAGACCTCAGCAAACTGAATGTGTCAACTTCTTCATTAAATTGTATGACCCAACTTTGAAGTCTTTTCCTAAGTGGTTCAAACCAAAGGACATCTCTTAATTCCCTTATTGGTT
Source organism: Thuja plicata (assembly GCA_018584345.1). Lineage (NCBI taxonomy): Eukaryota > Viridiplantae > Streptophyta > Pinopsida > Cupressales > Cupressaceae > Thuja > Thuja plicata. The sequence continues at coordinate 377,103 of MU226912.1, forward strand.
ATACAATGTACAAATAGAGAAGAAACATATGGCATAAGATGGGGAGTTGCAAAATGTTCTTGAACATGCTATTGAAGGTATAACAGATAATCATAGCAACTAGACTTCAGAATTACTAGGCTAGTAGAAGAAACCACGGTGGTCGAGAAATCGATGGACAAAGATATTTCAAAATAAGTTGGTGAGTGTGGCGAAGAGAAAATTGATAATTATATTTTTCATTCTATGGATATGTATAATATTCATAATTGGGAGACAAGTAGTGATAAAAAATAGCATTAATCATTTAATATAGATTTTGAGAATAAAAATTGTACCCATCATGAAGGGTTATTCAATGAACCAATGATAACTCAATTGACTGTTGAATACCATGATAAAATAATTAATAAAAGGAGGATATGTACAAATAAAATTGGCTACTATAATATTTTTGATTCAAATGAATTAGAATTCATAGAGAGACAACCCATCACCTTTGATGTAAATTGTAATGATGAGTCCTCCCATTTTTCTAGGGAATGCACTAATGATAGTGAAAGCTCATATATTGATCAATAAATAGAGGGGCAACTTGAATCTAAAAATAATTTTAATTTTTTTTTTCAACTCATTGTATAACGATGCAGTAGAAGAAAACAAGACACTATTTTGCCAAAGTATTTATGAATATGGTCTTTCTATATTTTTAAATTCATTATATGAAGAGGATGGGGCATATTCAAAACATGTGGATATTGCATCACATTATAAAAGTGACTTGTGTAATGCTGGGATAAAATTACATACAATAAATAGTGGTTCAGGTCAATTGTTGATACCACAGAAACATCAAGTGCAGTTGATTTGAGGCAGGCCAATAAAGTGAAAGTAAGTAACATATATTTGTGGATATGAAACCTTCGCAAAAGATGTACTTTTGCAAATATAAAAATATTATGGTTTATGAAAGTCCTAAGTGTTGTGAAGTTCATTATTTTGGTAGCTATAATTCAGGAGACATTCACCCCAAGATTAAACTAGAATGTAGATTTAATAATGAGGGGTGTAATATTGAAGGCATCATGTTGGGTAAATATGAAAAATATGTATTAACTCATAATAAATATTTTCGGCATGCCCCTAATCTCGAGGTGAGGAATAGTAGGATCATGATAACTAATTATGATCAAATATCCACAAATGACATCTCTAGATGTATTACATTATTACAAGATGAGAATCAAATTTTTGATCGAAGCAAAGATAAATTCTTTTACTTTGGGGGGCCTAGGCCACCAAATAAAAATTTAACATAAGATTTTAAAAGGAACAGTGGTTTTTGAAGCCCAATGGATTGATACATGGTTTGCTTCTACCAAATATTTTCTGAATTCTTGTTATGCCCACAAGGGGCATACATTCCCACATAGAGCCAATGTTGGAAATTTAGACTTCCATATAATGATTAAAGTCAATAAAAACCCTAAAACAAACTTGTAAATCTTGTCAGTCCCATATGAATTTACTTTGTGATAACGTTAACCTAAAATAAATAAGTGCGTTTATCCATTTTTAGCCTCCTATAGTTAAATTTCATGTATTTTCAAGAGTCAAGTTTGGGTGTCCTATGAAAGTTTACAGTTTGCATACTCTTTAGACTGTTTAAGTGACCAACTTTGGAAGTCTATATTTTACTACTGGATAATTTCCATGTCAATATAATTGTTTCCTTCAATTGTACCCATCACAATGTTCTCAAACAATCTTATGTAAAGCTCCATCAATTTATTTGCTATTTTTTCCTAGTCCAATCCATTTGCAAAGTATTTAGTTTTTACTTAAAATTCACCAAAGTGGCCTTCTATGAAATTAATATTTTTCGTATAGTTGACTCCTGTACCAAAACAATTGTTCTTTGCAATTGTATATACTACAAAGAACCCCTATGAAAATTATCAAGTCCCATGAGTTCATTTGGTATTTTTCCTTGGCCAAAACCAATTGCAATTTATGCAGATTTACCATTTATTATCAAGTACCATTAGTTCATTTGGTATTTTTCCTTGGCCAAAACCAATTGCAATTTATGCAGATTTACCATTTGTATAAAGACGAAGTTAGTCAGAAGCCCACTTTGAAAATTTATATTTCTTGGTTGGATGGATATAACATCAAAAGGGTCTATCCCCCTGATTCTCTATAGGAAGATCTACTCCTATGTCAAGTTGCACAACTTCATAAATCAATTTGGTATGTTTTTAAGGTCACAAGTAAAAGCAATTTATAGAAGTTTAGAAGTAAGGGCAATAGTTGTTAAAGATTCTCTAGTTGAATGTTTACATGCTTAGCAGTTGTCATGGTTTTGACTCATTTTTGGAGATGTGTTAAGGACAGACATAGTTTCACTTGCATGATTTGCAGATAAAGATCATCAAGGAAACAAATATTATTATTTGACGGGCTACTTCAAACATTAATGTTATTTTGTGAAATGAAAATGTTGCATGATTTGCAGATAAAGATCATCCAGGAAACAAATACAAATGATGATAATGTCTCTCTGATGGATATCATAAAGTTAGGTGATGTCATTATCAGTAGAAGGGAAATGTGAAATCACAGACCTCAGACCTGATTATTTTGACAAAACTATTCAAAGGGATACCATTTCATGGAAGGAAATGATTGCAGGGATGCAGAAAAATGGACATGTTGAATCAACTTTAGAAACTTCCAGCAAATGCAGCTCCCAACCGCCAAGACTATCATTTTTGTCACTTGCACAATTCCAATGTCGAAGCTTTGAAATGACTATGAACATCCACCAAAGCATAAAAGAATGGTATACTTCATCAGATGTTGAAGTTGCAAATTCAGTGGTAGACATGAACGCAGAAAATGAATTTGTTGAGGACAGTTTTAGAAACTTCCAAACAAATGTAATTAACATAGCTTCTACTTGTGCCAAAATTAGCAGCTTCGAAATAGTATATAGTCATCCATCAAAGCATAAAAGTTGAGGTTTTTGTCAATTGTTGTAATTGTGGCTACCCTTGGCGGACCTGCATGCAAAATATGAAAGCGTAAACAAGATATCACTTCATGTACTGCAATGATTGCATATGCACAACATACACTTGCTAGAAAGAAGGATCAATAAGGCATTTAAGAGTTTGATAGAGAGCTTGAAAGAGATAATCACAGTATGTGAACAATATATATGTTTTGAAAAGACTCCAGAAGAAACAGGATTGACAGAGGTAGAGTTGAGTTCATCATCCTCCTCGCCTGAACAATGAAAGTATTCTAACGTAGCATGGGCATTCGCCATGACATATTGAAAGGAGTGTTTTTTGATACCATGGCTGGAAATGCTTAAAACAGATTTAATGGAAAGACTATAGAAATTTCAAACAATGCAGTCAACAGAAGTATAAAAGCCAAACCCTACAAAGACTTTGTCTGCATTGTAACCGTTGCGCCAATAATGAAAGATATAAAAGGGATATGTATAAGGTTTCCTCAAAAGCTTTATATCAATGTAACTTTAAATATCTAGTAACGCAGAAATGGTTTCATGAAAACTGAATGTTACGTCGAAAAAGATGGATGTTGAAGAAACATTGGCAGGACTCTTTGAAATACAAAGTTAATATGTTGGCATCGACATAACAACAAAGGTGTCTCACCAAAATAAATGCTTCTCTATGACTCTTTTTCGGCTACATGTTCATCAATAAGTTGAACCAAAAACTTTTGGGTGTCAAGTACAACCGAGAATGTACCCTGTACAAAAACTCAAGGTACAATACATTTCGCCTTTGTGATTGCACACTATTTAGAATTGGCCTTTTTCCAAGAGCCTCCCAAATACTATCAATCACTTTACAAAATGAAAACATCAATTTCTTGGAGGATATCATCTGAAAAGCTTTTATTTTTTTATTTTTTACATGACCACTTCTTGACAAAAAAAACTCATTTCTCTCAGCCTATATGCCTCATAAGATAACTGACCATTACAAACAAACCATCCTCTAGCAAGCACCAACTTCACCCAGCACTACTACTACTTTACTGTATTTCACATCCAAATTTACTTTGAAAAATACAATTTCAACGCACATAATCTCACAGAAATACACAATACCTTATTTCCTTATAAATCTGACTTTTCACACATTTATTTCTTCAAGCAGTAGACTTAGGACAATGACACCTTTCTCCCTTTTCATATTTCTTTATTTTCACCCATGTCACAATAAACATTTCAACATTCTTCTTTTCTAATGGTCTGCGGCTTCTTTAGACTGACGACTCTCCTCCTTGGGGCAACAACTTTTTCGTACTTTAATCATTTCTCCTCCTCTGGCAACAGTAGTGATCTGCTCTTATCTCTGGCTGTGATCTCCTCTTTCCTTTGTTCACCTTTAGCAGCCTTAGCGTACTATATAATTTGGTCGACACTCTAACAGCAAATCCTTTTTACTCAATCGATGCAACTAGAAATAAGTCTTTTTCAATCTCTGACTTTTTTCAACCACAATTTTAGCCTGCAAAAAGAAATCAGAACTTCACACTACAAATTATTCACATTACAACCCAAGATTGAAGTGTGCTCTGATATGATTAAATTCTTACTTAGTGCCTTATTTATAGAGATATGAGAATGCTCTAGAATACTCCATAGCACACTATGGATGGTGCTGGAAGTTTCATAATTAATTGCTTAGTTTGACTTGCAGTTGGTGGAGAAATGTCTAGATTCATGATTGGAGAATGCTAGAAGTTTCTATCTTCACTGTGTTGGGCGGCAGTGGTAGTTGGTAATTAATTTATTTTCCAACACTATTTGACTAAATATTTCATGACTTGGTGTTGTAGATATGCACACAAGATGTATAAAAAATAGATTGGCTAAAAGGTTGTATAAACTTAAAAGAAAATACTATTGACGTATATAGTAATACAATTCAATAAAATTTATGAACATTACCCCATCCCACGACATGATGAAATATAATAGACAGACAACATACAAAGTTTGTTTGATAATATCTCAAAGAAATGCTATTGAGAGGAGCAAAGTGAAAGAACATTGGATTTTTGCATGGCTTAAAAAATTATTGAGTAAATATATTATCATTGGGAATGCTCTAGTATATAGTACACTCAAAGAAAGTGTCATCTCACATAATGGAGTGGTCACAGAAGTTGTGCAGGAGTAATAAAGAAAAGCACACATTCTAAACCATACATTATGCATATGAAAGAAGCAAGGTTTTTCAAGATCTGAGACATTTACTTGTGCCATCGAAGAAGAGGAAAAGTAATTGTTTATCTACCACTGTAGTGGGGGTTCACAATTGCATTTGATTTGTTAACAAGATCTTTGAAATAATTGAGAGAATTAGATCATAATTAGGTACACTGCTCCTGTTGAGACTAGTAGTGATGCTAAATGAAACAAAAGCTCCCCCTATAATAATATTGTTCCCTACATCTAGTAACAATGAAGGAACACCCCTCAAACATATGATAGGAGAGAATTTGAATAAATATTATGGTTGGAGACTCACACAAAATGTGGAAGCACAAATAGTTTGACAGAACATATAAGGATGCAAAATAACATGTGACACTCATCTAAGGCATTATGAAGGGAAGGGTATTTTGCCTAAACAAGCATGATAAAACTTAAGTGATATTTTAATATGAAAAGAAAACTAATTTATTGACCAAGACGAAATGGTTTTTTCAAAAGGAGATAGTTTTCACTATCAAGGGGCAATTATCATCAAGAAAGTTGTACAACCGAGAGAAATATATTTTTATCAGAGGAAAATATATTCATGAAAGACAAGAGGATAAGTATCTATAAGCGAAAGTAAAATGAGTGTATAAAATATAGTGAGGTGAGGAAAGCACAGGATGTGATCGTGAAATATTACAGATAAGCAAAAGGAGGAAAGATTGTTTTTCATTGAAGAAATTTAATACAAGATATTTTCACGGAGAGGATGAATATTTTCATATGAGGCATTTTTTCACCTAATTTTTTTATTTATTTCAAACCTAATTTAGGATAACTTTTTATCATACGTGTGAATATTATTCAAGGGGATAAACCAAAGGAAAAAAGGGGGAACATCATCACATTGTAATATATCATTATGAAAACATAATATATAATACTTAGTACCTTTTTCTGTAATTGGTCGCATTAATCTTTTCCGCAAAGTTAAGTTCTTTATAGTTTTCAATTCAAGGAATTGGATGTCATTTTAAAATATTTTATGATAAATTCCTTGTGTCATAATGATTTAGGTATCAATATTGTTAAATCATTTAGGGATTTTAGATCTTTACAAGGACTTGTCTGATTGATCTCCTTAAGGAGGAGTTAAATACAAGTAGATAAGTTTTTGGTGAAATAAGTGATATAATCTTGTAATAAGATTTAAACAGTTGGCAGACCTTAACAAGGCGGAGGTTTAAAAATTGTCCTATAAAGTTATATGTTAAGATATTCAGAAGATGTGACTCTGTACCTAAGAAAGGAGAAGGCACTAGTCTCTAAAATAGAAAATATATTTACCAAAATAAAAGAATATAGTAACTATAGAAGTAGAAGAGTTAGAGTGAAAGCTAAGGTAGAAGAAAACGGAGTAAGTGAGTAAGATAATTAAGAAGAAGAAACTAAAGTTAGCAATCCAATTAGACGTCTATCCCAAAAGTTTATGTCATTCTAAGATAGAGAAAGTAGAAGTTAGTAGTTCAAAGATTTAATATGCTTAAAGTACCAAGAGGTACACCTACCTAGGTGTAGAAGGGCCTAAAGTAAAAGGGAATTTAACCACACTTGGTTAATCTCATTCATTGGCCATATCGCTTGTAGATCTTGATCATAAAAGTTGGCACAATCTTAGAGCTATACAATCCGTTGATTTTGGAGCCAACAATGGGCATGTGATTCCACCTTGTGCGAGTGATAACTTATCTATTCCTTATCATATTCTCTCATTGCCTTGCCTATATAAGAAGGCCTATTATGTGCATTTTCATTATGTTCGTTATCAATAATATCATTCTTTCATCTTAATGCAATTGTCTTGCCATTCTCTTGGTATTTCATTTGATTATGGGGGTTTTGTAGAGTCACCTAAAACTCTAACATGGTATCAGAGCTCATCAGAGCTCTCAAGGTGTAAAGAATCCTTTTCAAGAGTAGAAAATCTGGCTTAATTCAATTATTGGTGTAGAATAAGGCTATTTGGGCATCACCATTGTGTAGCCTATTTGGAGAGAATTTTGGTGCAATTTGGGGTTTTGTATTTTGTGGCTTTCTATTGTAGGTCAAAATTGGAGCTTGTTGGTGCAAATTAGAGGTTGGAATCATATTAAGGAGGTACAAAAACCCCTTGATTAGATTTTATTTCATCCAAATCAGACACTGAAAGCCAAATATAGAGCCATTTGAAGTTTGGAGGTGCGACGGTGGTGATTCATAAAAAATAAATACAAAGGCGATTTTAAAATAGTGATATCTCAGTCATCTGGACTCCTTTTTTCAAGAAATTTTTTTTTGGGGGGTGGGGCGTAGAATTTCACCCTCTACAAAGTGGTGCAAGTGGTTTTTGATCTCTGTTTCTTAATTTTTATGAAAATTATTAACCCATTTTTTGCAACTTCCAAGGCCTCATTTGAGCTCATACAAACTCCTTTTCAAGTGTTTTTTTTAAAGTGCATTTTTTTGTCTACTTTCTAGGGTTGCTATCAGTTTATAGCCATTATGAGTGGATATATCAATTTAGCTATATGGTCTATTTTGGCCAAAATGGGCACTTGTGTTTGCTTGGATCTTATGTATTGTTCATTAGAGTCTTCTATAGCCTAATTTGGGTAGTTGTAATCATTGAAATCAGAAGACAACTTTGCCTTGTTTTGAAAAGTGTATCCTGGGGGGTAGTCAATTGTTTATTGTAATTTATAATGTGAGAAGTATATCATTGATGCAATCAAGGGATATGGAACACATCTTGTTGTAATAAATTTGACTAAGGGTAATTATGAGTCATGGGAAAAAGGAATCATCACACATTGTAGATGGATTAATCTCTTGCCTCATCTTTATGGACTCATTCCTGAGCCAAAGACATAGTGGAATAAAATGTTTTGGGAAGATAAGAATGCTCATATCAAAGGATTGATTTATTTGAGTCTTATTTTGGACTTCTGTCATGATATCTGCTCAAAGATCCAGAGTATTCAAAGCCCATGCACAATTTGGACAATTGTTTGGGAGAATTTTGGAGATCCACACATTCCTCCTTTCCTAGATGATCTTTTTGGGTATTGTCTCTTTCCACTTGATGATGTAGATCTAATATTCCCTGTGATGATGAAACCTTAGATGAGATTGAATACAATGCATTACTTGAGAGTATGGATGATCCAGTGACTGCACCTGTAGTTCCTACTTTTCCAAATGAGATCAAACATTCATCTCTTTTTGGTGATTCCAATGAGTCATTGCAAGAGATATTTATTTGTCTTCTTGATTGAGATTCCTACTTTCCAAACATTGGTTCATTTTTTGTGGAGTCTCACATTTTACATTTGGGAGATATATTTGAGGGGATTTATGTTCTCTTTGATGACAACGTCGTCACATTTGGAGATACTTTTTTACCTTCTTTGGAGATTTACATTCACGAGTCTCTAGTACCTTCATTTGATGTGTCACATTGCTTGGTTCAGGTTGATCATGGTTATGTGATGAATTCTTTGAGCTTAGAGACACTCATTCATTTTTTAGAGACATCATTCATATTTGATGATAGTTGTGGAAGCAATGTTGTTACTTCATTTTTTTCTTTTGAGCTTGTTCACAATCAATTACCATTTGTTCCTTGTTTGTCACCTTCTATTGTTATTGGGTGTATTCTTGATTGATTCATGAAATATTAATCATCCAAGAACATGGAGACACATGAGAAGAGTTCAGAGACACCACCATCATACTTCATTTGGATTCCACTTCCTAGCTCCTATCTAGAATAGGAAGCATTCCTGCACTTATACATGGTTTATCTTCTTCCCAAGGGGAGAAATGTTGTCTCTAGGCATTGGACTATGTTTTGTCTTCAAACACTCACCATTTTTGCAGGACATTATCCATTATGGGAGGACCTAATTATCTCCTTCTTTTCTCCATATGGAGGGATGCTTGATTATATATACTTGATGTATGTAGTCCTTGGGATGTCTTGAGTAGTACTTTATCCATGCATCTGGTGTGTTTTTATCTCTGTTTTTGGAGGGGAGTTTTGTCCCGTGAGGTTTTCTCCCTCTCTCCACTTTATGATAAATTCATTGCATTGCATTTGCATTGTACATGGGTACCTAACATGGCCTAGTAGTTGAGATACATCTTTCATTGTGAGTTTAAGTGAATTCCCTTAAGTTGCACTTAAGTGGGGGTGTTGGTGTAATTAAATATTCTTAATTATATTTTACTTAAGCTTACTTAGGATAATGCATTGCATAGTAGTTTGCATACAAGACACCTAGGAGTTTTCATCTATATTTGCACATGGTGTAGGAGAAACTCCACTTTGGGTGGGGATAGTTGATATCACATTCCACTTTATGTGTGAGATGCACCTTTAGTGCACTTATCACATTATCATCCTCCACATGTTGCACATACTTCATTTCATAATGGAGGATGGTCCATATTTGGTGGACACGTGATTCCACCTTGTGTGGGTGATAGCTTATCTACTCCTTATCATAGTCTCTCATTGCCTTGCCTATAAAAGCATGCCTATTATGTACATTTTCATCATGTCCATTATCAATAATATTATTCTTGCATCTTAATGCAATTGTATTTCCATTCTCTTGTGGAAGTTATATTGGTCTTTCATTTGATCCCGAAGGTGTTGTAGAGTCACCTAAAACTGTAATAGGACATAGTAAAGCACCACATTCAAGGAACCATATCCTAAAAAGATATGAAAATCATATGATCCACATGCACCCATCAACATCAAACAATTTTAAGGTAGCTAAATCTTAAGCAACTAAGGGAAGATCCAAAATTGGTAGATAAAAATATGAATATGAACTATAATCAAACACCCTGAAAACTACAATATGCACTTAGAACAAAACACAAAAAAATAAATTATAAGGTAAAATAATGAAAACTATGATGCATAAAAACATGATTGGATCATATATTCTACATATTAACGTTAATGGTATCGGGCAGGAGAGGAGGTTTGAATAGAGAAGGCAGGAATCCAAATTTGAACTAGGAGAACAATGAAGGACAAACTGCAGGTTTGGGGTTGGCAGTAGGTACAGTAGGGGGATCAACAATAGAAATGTCCTCATGTGAAGGTGAGGAATCATATTCCTTGAATAATGCTTCAGAAGAAGGAAAGGACCAGGATGACAGGGTTGATTCTGCATCGCCTGATCCGGGAGGAGGTGGTCCATCTAATGTCCACTCTGGTGGACTAAACCATGGAGACAGTTCGTGGTTACCTTTGTTTAGGAAGTGTCCCTCAGGAAAGTCTTCTTTGCCAGAGGTTAGCAATGCTTCATATCCTTCCAAAGGTGAGTTCAACATCATTGTCCCTGATCTGACACTTGATAGCTCAATCACTTCCATGGAATTGGTGCTTGTTGGGAAATTTGTTGGTCCTAGACCAAATATTGATGTGGTGCAAAAACATGTTAGCCGTAAATGATTTTTAAAAGGTCAAGTTGATATTGCTGCCATGGCTAGGAGCGCCATGTCCTTTTCCTTTACCATTAAAGAGGATTTGATGAAAGATCTCTATGGGGGCCCATGGATGATTGGTAAATCGACCTTGGCTTTGAGAAAATGGGGACTGAATCTTGACCTAAATGGAGTTTTCTTAGATCCTGCCCTAGTGTGGGTGAAACTTCCAGGGCTTCCTCTATATTTTTGGAGTGAGGGGGTGTTTAAGGGTATTTCTAGTACTCTGGGGGAGCTCTTGGCCATTGATTGTGCTACTACTTCTAAATCCATATTGATTTTTTCTTATCCAATCCTCTAACCTGCCATCTTTAATAAACATAATGTTTAGATTGGGGAAATGAAAACAACCTCTAGAATTTGAATCCTTCCCCTTTGTCTGTTTCAATTGTAATAAATCTAGTCACTAGGCTAGAAGTTTCCCTTTGAGAAAGGAGAAAGAGAAGGAAAATCACTTAACTAAAGGAAATAGGAAAGAATGGTGGGTGAAGGAGACCTTAGAAGGTAGGGGAATCAGTGAGTTAGAGCTGGGTAATAGTGATGTGATTAGCTCAGAGGTAGGACCCAGATCTGAGGAAGAAAAAAGTGATGTGCTCTCTTCAGAACCGCATCGTGGTGAGATTTTTATGGGAGTTTCCAAAGTTAATAGTATGAATGTCTTTTTGGATGAGTTTCTTTCCAACCCATCCCCCTCCTTAGGTCATGGATTGGATTTTGATAATAAGAACAACTCATTGAAAGAGAATGACAACATTCCTAAAGAATCTGAATGCTTGGATACTAGTCATGGGAAGCCAGAAGAGGATCCTCTTTTCTCCTTTGCCCATAACAAAATTTTCAACAATATTAGTGACATGGAATCTATTAGCATAAAAAATATAATGGTTGACATCTCTTCAGCCTTGAATACCTTTGTGGGTGTTTCTAACAGTGAAGAGTCTCCTTGTTTGAACCTCCAAGGATGATGAGAAAGAAACAAAGATAGTTAGTATTAAAAAAAAAAGAATAGAAAAAGAGAGGGTGATAGCCCTTTCACCTATATTATCTTAGAGGGTATTAATACAAGAAGTAATACAGTGGATGTGGGAAAAAAATGGATCTATAGGAAGACCCAACAAGTAGAAAAGTAGAGACAATGATTATTGGTCAGATGTGGCAGATGACAAATAGAGGACCATTTTGGAGGTGTTTACCCCAAATAAGAAATGAATATTATATCTTGGAATATAAGGGGATTGCACACCCCCCATAAACAAGATGTTCTTAGGAATGTGATTAGGGATCATAAACCAGATATTTTTTGATCCAGGAAACCAAAATGAGTAAGGAAAAAGTTAAAAATATTAATTTCTTCCACAGGTGTGGAGTTAGCAACAACAATTTTGAAGGAGCTTCGGGAGGTACGACCATATTTTGGAATTAGAGTATAGTTAGAGGTGTAGTCCTTTTTGAGGATGATAACATGGTGTCAGTTTGTATGCATCATATTAGGGATAATTTTGACTGGGTCCTTACCAGTATTTATGCTCCCAATTTGAAGAATGGGTGTGCTAATTTTTGGTTGAAGTTGGTTGATCAAAGGGTTCATTTTTTTAGAATACAAATAGATGATCATGGGGGATTTTAATACCCCTCTCAAATAATCTAAAAAATTTGGTGGGTTGGGATCTCATTTGGACAGTAGGTTTGATCTCATGATTTTCATTAATAGTCAAGCGCTATTTGATATTGACTTACAGGGTATCAACTTCACTTGGACCAATCGTAGAGTGGGGAAAGATTGTATTCAAGTTAGACTTAACAGGACACTAATCTCCCATGGTTGGCATGGTAATTATCTTTGTTCTCTATCTTCTTATCATAAAATCAGGTCTGATCACTTTCCTATTTATTTTTTGGTTGAACCTTTATCGTGCAAAAGAAATTTTACTTTTTTATTTGAAAAAATGTGGACCCTTTACTGAGACCTAGAGAATTGTATCCTTAAGTGGTGGGGTGCTAAGGTCTAGGGAACAACTATGTTCATTGTTTCTAAGAAACTTAACATTATTAAGCATAATGTCAAAAACTAGAAAACCATGATCTTTGGAGATATTTTTAAACAGAAAGAGTCTGCCAAATCTTTGCTGAAGAAAATCCAGGATTCCATCCAGCAGTTTGGGTACTCTAAGGAAATCATTAACCAAGAGAATGATCCTTTGGCCAATTATCATAACTCACTTTCGAAGGAGGAAGTCTATTGGAGACAAATATCTTGTGTTTATTGGCTCAAAGAGCGTGACAGAAATACTAAGTTTTTTCACATTACCACCTTGAAACATAGGGATGCCAATAGAATCAATCAGATTCAGAAGGGTAATTCTATTCTGGATAAGGAGGAGGAGATGAAATAGGAAGCTTTGGCCTACTTTTCTACCCTTCTAAGTGTTGATTCTAATGGGTGGATTCTGAGCAAGATAAGTTGTTGAGTGCTATTCCAAGCATCATTACTGAGGATCAGAATAAAATGTTGGGTGTCATCCCATCTTCTAAGGAGATTAGGGATGCAATTTTCTCCTTTGATGGTGAAAAATATCCTAGCCCTGATGGATTCCTAGTGTTCTTCTTTCAAATGTTATGGCACATTGTGGGGAGAGATGTTTTGAATGTTGTGAAATAATTTTATGGCTGTAGAAGATCGTTGAAGGAAATCAATGCCACTTTCTTAGCCTTGATCTCTAAGAAGTCAGGTGCTAAGTCCTTCGACCATTTCAGACCTATTATCTTATGTAACTCCTTCTACAATATTATATTCAAAGTTCTAAATTTGAGGCTTCTCAAGATTCTTCTATCTATCATCTCTCCTCAGGAAAATAGTTTTGTCCTAGGTAGACAAATCTTAGATTCTATTATCTCGATCCATGAGAATATCCATTCTCTCTCTAAATATAAGAAGCAAGGCTTTCTTTTGAAGCTAGATTTGGCTAAAGCGTATGACAGAGTTGACTGGTTGTTCCTGAGGAAAGTGTTGGTTCAGTTTGGGTTTGGTTCTAAAATTATCTAGATTATTCATCAACTTATTTACACTGCTTCTTTTGTTGTCCTGATCAATGGATCTTCTTCCTCTTTCTTTCATAATACGTAGGGTATCAGGTAGGGGGACCCCATTTCCCCCATTTTGTTTACTTTTATGGTGGAAAGTCTGGGGAGATATGTCGAGAATCTAGTTAATGTGGGTTCTCTAAAGGGTTGCACCCTTCATCTACAAGTTTTGTGTGCTCGCACGAATGATTTTTAAATGACACTATTGTGATGGGTGAGGATTCTATTCAAGAGGATAGAACTATGAAGAGTGTTCTTAAGCCCTATACTTCTGCTACTGGCCAACTTATTAATTGACAAAAGAGCTCTCTTTTCTTTGTTAATACTCCGGAGATGAGACAAAGAAGAGTTGTTGTCATTTTAGAATGTAATATTACTTCCTTTCCTTGGTTTATTTGGGTCTTCCCATTGGGATAAAGCCTCCTGATTCCTTCTAGATGGGGATTATTGATCTAAGTTTAACAATAAACTTTCTTGATGGAAAGATGTTTTTCTATCCCATGTGAGGGAAGTCACTTTGCTGAAATCCTGCCTGCAAAATTTATTCATTTATGCTCTTAGTATATTTAAAATTCCTTTGAAGTATGCTATTAAGATATAGAGCATTCAAAAGCACTTCTTATGGTCTGTCTCTAAGGAGAATAAATGCATTCCTTTGATTTCCTGGGAGAAAGTGTGTAAACCTAAGCAGTATGGTGGTTTAGGGATCAAATCCATAAAATATATGAATGAAGCTCTTTTGGCCAAACAATTATGGAGAATGTATGGGGAGAAAAAAGAGTGGAACAAAATATGGAAGAACAAATATTTCACTCCATTACCCTTTGACCAGGTTACTAAGGAGGAGTGTCATATTGGAGGGTCTAAAATTTGGAATAATATCATGAAAGCTAAAAAGGTGACAGCCAAAGGGAGAAAATGGAAGCTTGGGAACGGTTGTAAAATCAATTTTTGGGAATACCTATGGCTTTTTGATAAACCTTTATGTATGTATCCTGAATTGTAGATTCTTATGAACATATGCAAAGACTCTTACGACTCCAAGGTTAGGGATTATTGGAGAGGTAACTACTGGGTGAATTTGAACGGTTTAATTAATAAAGCTCTGTATTCCTAACATGTTATTGAAAATAAGGAGGACCTCTTAATTTGGGGGTTGGAATCTTCTGGTAATTTCTCAGTTTCTTCTTCCTATAGAATTCAAATCTATCTGTATATTGAGTCTCCTTTCTGGGTAAAAGAGTGGAATAAATATCTTACTCCAAAAATTGACATGTTCTTTTGGTTGTTTATCCAGAATAAAACCCTCACTATTGACAATCTTATGAAAAGGGGATTCTATATCCTTAACAGATGTTGTCTCTATTGTAAGGAGAGTGAATCAACCTCTCATCTCCTCCTAAATTATTCCTACTCCTTAGAGATCTACAAAGATGGAATGTTTGCTTGGTGTTTCCTAGTACTATCCAAGAGTTCTTCCAACAATGGACTTTCCCTAGTCGAAATAGGAGATTCAATCTTGTGTGGAACATGGCCACTCCCCACCTCATCTAGAACATTTGGAAGCATCATAATAATAGGATCTTTAGGGACAAGTATAGATGTCCAGTTATTCTGGGGAATGTTATCTTTAAGAGTATTCAGGAAAATTTTGTTTTGCAGAATAAATCAGATTTAAGTTTGGGGATTGAAGTTGATTATTGGAATATTATCCTGATAGATAAAAAGAAATAGGAAAGGGAAAATTACTACTAGTTATCCCCCCAGAATAATGGGTTAAAATTAATTTTGATGGTGCTGACAAAGGAAATATGGGTAACGCTGGGTGTGGGGGTGTCATTAGAGACTGTAGGGGGTGTCATTAGAAACATTATAAACTACCTTAAAGGAAAATCCAAAGTCTCATGGACTATATCGAATGTAATTAATAAAGAGAAAGGTCTTTTGGGTTCCTTTAATCATTTCTATATATCCCATGCCTTTTGTGAGTCCAATAAAGTTGCTAATGGGTTTCCAAATAAAGGGGTGGCTCTTGAGTCTCTTATGTCATGGCACAACCTAACGAACCTTAATACAGATGTCATTAACCTTATTAATTTTGATAAGAATAATAGAAAAGAGGGAAGATTTAATCATAATGATGGAAAGATTATGAAGGGATAAATACATCATTAGTTTTGGTGGCGGTTGCAGAGAGGTGATGTGTCATAATTGCTACTTTTTATCGCACACTTTCTGGGTGATTGGTTTTGTCTATCTCAAATTATGGCTTGTGGCTTTCCTGTCCTTGTCTATGAACACTATTTATGTGAGAGTGACTGTGATGGGAGGTGATTTGAACCATGAAGAGCTTGTGAACTGTTTGAAGCTAAAGGAGGACCCTAATATTTGGAGAAATCTTAGAAAGGGAAAGATTACACCCTAACTAGATAAACTGCATGGATATGATAAAAGGGATAACCCAAAATTTCATTTCGGGATGGCGGAATGACTATGTGAATATGGGCGAGAGACACATTGATCTGAATGTGGAGCTTATTACGAAGGTAACTGGTCTTCCCATGGCTGACATTAACTTTTATAGAGATAGAAAGGTGTCTAAAATGATGGTTAATAAATTCCCTAAGACTGCGAGTGAGGAAAGTGGGATTGTAAAAAAGAAGGGTTTTTATGTTGTGGATTCTATAACTAAGTTCTGGTGCAAAATCCTTGTTATTTTAATGGAGTATATTACTTTGGAAGGGCGCTTTACTCATGCTCAATCTCATCATTTTATGCTTTTAAACCATTTTCATCATAGAGATTATATTTCTTAGCCTTTTTACCTTTCTAATTATTTGTATCACAGTCTAGTTGATAATATGGAGGATTCTAGTAAGTTGGTTCTTCATGAGGGTCTCATTTTGTTGATTTATGAGTTCATGAGGGATAATGTCTCTGTTAGAATGAGTAAAAAACCTAAATAAAAAGGGAAGAATGTCAGACTTGGTTTGGGTATGGTTGATAAGTCTATGAAAAGAATTAAAAATGTGGAAGCCATGGACAGGAATGTGGAAGCCCCATTCCTATCTTTGAGGTCCAAGAAAGCTAACTTGGTTAATTATTCAGTGGACTCGGAGGAAGAAGATTCAGAGGATGTTCCATCTAGGAATGATGCTTTTGATTCCTCCCCGTATATGGGTAAGAAGTCTAAAACTATGGCTCGGGAAATGGAAATGTCTTCTTCTGGGGAGACTCCTAATGTGAATTCTAGGGATTCAGAGGATGATGTTGATCATGAGAAAACTATTGTGTCAAAATAGAAGAATGATGATATGGAAAAAGATTACACAGAAATGGAGAGTGATCCTGGTCAGAATAATAAAGGAAAAATTATTATTGACCGTGATGGGAATAATAAGCCAGATAGGAAGAAGAAGAAAGAAATAGAGGGAGAAAATATGCCTAACACTTTGGATGATACTGGGATTACTGATACTGATAACAGGGTTAAGGAGCAAGGTCATATTAAGGTGAATAATCAATCCCAATCTATGGACATCAAGAAAAAATAAGTTATTGAGGAAGATATGCCCTGATTGGAGGACATGGTGAAAGGGACAAATTATTATATCCTTTACATGGCTAAAGAGTTTTCAAAAACCAAGGAAAGGAAGAAAGAGAACAACCTGGAAACTAATGAGAAAGAGCCATCTTTGGATATGGGGGATTTGTTTGTGTTGGAGAATTATTCTATTGGGATTTTACACACGGTTAAAGCCAAGGCCCTTTATTCCTTCAGAAATGACAATTGGTTCTACCAAGAAATAAAGAAGCTTAGAGCACAGAACAATAAGATGGAAATTGATATCCAGAATCTACAGGATAAAGTGAGCTACATGGATAAAGGTAATGATAACTCTCAAGACTTCTGCGCTCCTGTCATGCTATTAAATAGAATTGAATGTCTATAGAAATTGTTGGAGAATATGCTAGAACATTTTAGGGCAGGAATGAAAGCCTCGACTAACAACCTTAGAATCCTAGTCAACATGCTAGAGAACCCTGATAATAGTCATCCACCTTCTGCCAAGGCGAAGGTCTGGGGTCCAGAATCAGAGCCAAGATCAACCAGACTTCTTCATCTAGCAAGAACATTTTGGACCTAAAAGCCAGTGTGGCCAAGATGATCAAGCTGGATGCAAATATGGATGAAACCCTTTGGGGTCTTAAAAGATGACAATAGTTTTTCTTGTTGTTTCTTTTTTTACTTTCTGGTTAGGGTTTTTCAATTTTTGATGAGTTCCTTCATTCCCCCTCTTTTTTTTCTTTTGTTGTTTGTTTTTGCTGGACTGAACTCTTATTCTGCTCTTTTTGTACTCTCTAGGTTTTGGGTCCCTGTAAAACTTGATTTTTCTTTAATTTAAAAAAATGATTGGATCATGTGTCAGTAACAATCCTCCCTAGAAAATTGAAATGATAACTTAACAAGGAAATACAATCATATGAGAACAACTAGATTGAGAAAAGACCCAAATCCATAGATGGAAACTAACTACAAGGGACAATCCACAGTCACAATAAATTGAACACTAACAATACTAAAAAGTATGGTATTTTTTTTATGTGCAATGTAGGTTAATAAAGTGGGGTGATAGCTGAAATTTTTAACCTAGACGTAGAAGGGAAGAAAAAAAAATGGTTAAAGTCATGACCCTTTTCAAAAAATGGATTGTAAAAGCAAATAAGGAAGATTTTAATATTTTATTGGTTAAGAACAAAACCCTATTTCCCACTAACCAATTAGAATAGATCTTCGAGTTGAGTGAGGGAATCAAGTTCGTATACCATAAAATGTAGATCCCATATGTAATCTTTCTTTTTCTATTTATTTTATAGGAGTTGTCTCTTATGGTAACAATTTGCTTGATAAATAAATAAACAAATATGATATTTAAATTATATTATAATTATAAACTTACACATTAAAATAAATTTGTTTTAAGGTAAGTACTACTAAGGGAGTAAATCCATATAGATAAAAAAATATATTACCTATCTCCCATTACAAGGGTTTATGGTGGATGAAATATATCCCAACCCAACTCTCATAAATCCTCACTATTTTAGAATTGAAATAACAAATCTTCATTCTTTCCAAAAAAATGTTAAATTGGGAATTCATTTGATAATAGGGGTTCCAATCCATCCCACACACTATTTGTATTGGTCAAATATTCCTTTTTGATCTTGTACTGCTATATGATTTTCTAGTAGTTCAGCAACACTATTGGCTTATTTATTAACATGTGTGATTGCATAGTCACTAACAATCCCATCTTTTTGATATGTAATGTCCTACTAAGGAACCCTTGGACTACAAGGTCAATACACATGATAATAGAGATGAAACAATTTTTTTGAACAATTACAATCCAATAATCATTAGTAAGGTCATTATTAACTATTCACTGAGCATCTCATGCATAAACAAGAGAAAAATACATCATATGCATAAATTGAATGAAAAACATACATGTACTTCCAAGGGTCCCATGACAACCCCAAAGCTCAAAAATAGAAAATGGAGAGGTCCAATAACACTTTATACATTGAAAATAGGGTGTTAAGACTCACTTAAGACCCTCCCAAATTTTTTGGAACTTACCCAAAAAACTAGACCATTGTCTAGGCCATAGTCATCTTGGATGAGCACCATTAAGGAGTGACTCACACTCTAACACCCAAAACACCAACTAAACCTTCCCAAAACCTTCCTAAACCTTCCCCAGATATTTCATGACTTTGATTGCTTCACACTGCAACTATATTGGGGTCAAACAAACACTCTACACTCCTAGAAAAACCTTTTTAGAGAAGGCACTAAAGTGTAGTGCAAAGACACTAAAACACATGTAGAGGTGTCAAAATGCATTAAAATGTGCCAAAATATACTCACATGTTATGAAAAACAAGGATGAGGTGCTAAAACATGAATTTTAGCCTAGAATTGTCTTAGATTAGAGAGTGGAGGCACTAAAGTATAGTCAGAGGCGTCATTCTAGCTCCCTAACCTTAAAACAAGATTTAAAGGCATGAAATGAATCCTTTCTAAATTGTATACAATATTTTTATAATTTATCATCAATGTAGAATTTATTGTCATGAAAAATTCTAAATACCTTAATTAGAGACTATAACATAATAAAATTGTTAATTAGTTTACATGGAAATAAAAGTGCATTATAATAGCATAAATAAATCAATAAAATGTCATAAGGTCATGAAGAAAGTATAGTATGATTTGGATCTCTTGTTGACTATACACTGGTCCCAAATGGTGGTTTGTCATGCTACCCAACCATGAGGTACCTTCAATCCCTCCCTATTATGCTTGCAAATAACCATATGACCCAACACTTAATAATCAATCATTAAATAATGTTGGAGATTTGATTCTGAATAGTTGATTGATTGTATGTTTGTCATTGATGACAACATATAATACACAGTAGTACTTCTGTATGTACTTATCCATATGATGACATGAAGACTTGCATGGATAGATA
>MU226912.1:411342-421902 GCA_018584345.1 Thuja plicata
TATGTAGCTTAAAGAAAAATCAAGGAGAATCCTTTGTTACTTTCTTGCAAAGGTGGAGACAAAAATGCTCTTGCTATTCTAGAACTATTCCTGATAATGAAAAGATTGACATTCTTGTTAGCAACTTGGTTCCTGAATTGCGGTATGAAGTTAAGAAAGTGGTTTTTGATTCATTCGATACCATGGTTGAGACCGCATGTAGAATTGAGGATGTTTTAAGAGAACAAGGAATTTTCACTAAACATGGTAATAAAAACAACAATGGTCAAAACAACAACTCTAACAAGGATAAAGGAAAGACTCAATATTGGAATAGAAACAAACAAGTGGTTAATGATGGAGTTGTGGATTCTTCCCAACCTAAAGATCAACTTGTGCTTCATTTGTCTAGTAATGTTAAAGATGTGAAGCTCAATACATCCACTCAACAAGAAAGTAATCCAAACTACCTAGGTAAGCCTAAGAATGAAAAATGTCAATTGGCAAAACATGGTGAGACATATGAGCAAATTCTACAAAAACTTATTGCTAACAATCTGGCACATCCTCTTAATGGTGTGAATTTTCGTATACCTAAAGTTAAACCACATTGGTGGAAGGAGAAAGCCTATTGCATATTTCATAATGGTATTGGATATGATGTTGAACATTGCTGGAGACTCAGGCATCTCATTCAAGATCTCATTGAGAGTAACCAAATTACAATAGATGGATTGAACACCAATGCCGATCACAAGGCATTCAAGGAACCTTTGCCCAAATATGAAAAGTGGGAAACCTCTAAAGTTAAGAATGGAAAAGTTGAGATCAATTATACTTACACAGATGCAGAGAATACCATCAACATGCTTGAATTTATGGAAGAAAATGTTAACATGATGAGTAGCAGAGATCCTTATGGTTATGATTTAGATGAGGACTCTCCTCCTATTTTTGATAAAGAACCTATTGTGGTGCTAAGGGGTCCCAACTCTAGAAGGTCGTCTCAAGCCCTTAATGCTGTTACCCAAAGTCAATTCCCATTGTCATTAGAGGACCCAATTCAATCCAATCTAGTAAACCTAAGCAAATGGCGTCCAAGCCTGTCACCTTGAAACCAGCTGTTAATCCTAAATCAAACTATAATCTTGTTGATTAGTTACAAAGAACCCCCACTCAGATTTTGATCTTTGAGCTCTTGGAGTTGTCTCCAAGGCATAAAAAAATCCTTGAGTATTCTTTTTGCATGGAAAATATCCCCAACAACTTAGATATTGATCAATTCTAGAATATGGTTAATCACATTGCTACCCCTCATTACCTTACAATTTCAAAAGATGATGATAAAGCTTTGAGCCATCCACACAATATTTCCCTTCATGTTGAGGTTATGATCCATTGCACCCATGTTAGGTGCATGTTGATAGATGGGGGTGCTGGGCTTAATATTTGTTCTTTTAGTCTTTTGAAAGAATTGGGTTATTCTAAAGAGGTTATAGATACCAGAAAAAGGATTACTATCAAAGCCTATGATGAGGTAGAAAGAAGTTCCAAGGGGTTGGCCATCCTTCCTGTTAGGATTGGCTCTATTCAAAAGGATATTTTATTTCAAATAGTTGATGCTGGACCCCTTGCGTATAATATCTTACTTGGTAGACCATGGATTAATGACATGTAGGCAGTGTCGTTTACCTACGATCAATGTGTTAAGTTCCCCTACAATGGAATAGAGATTTGTATACCTAGGGATAACACTTTATCTGTTAATTCAATTTCAATAGGGGCTCATGTTCCCCTTAATAGAGAAGCAGAAGATTTTGGTGCTACCTTAGCTGAATGTTAAGACAAGCTTAAGTCAATAGACCTTGGTATGGGGGGTATCAACTCAACTCCCTCACAACATTGTCAATTTAACCTTGGTCTTATGGAAAACCTTCACAAGAAAAGAAACCTTCCTCTTCAGCTATGACTTTATTTGGCAAATTTTTAGAATCATCAGTGCCTATTCAAGATGAGAAAGAGGAAAAATTTGTTAAAGATTGGATTTATAGAGAAGAAAAATATATGCACAATGAGAACTTCTCTCCTTCTCCTAAGACTTATGGAAGAGGGTATACTTTTGTCAAAAAGATGGGCTATCCCAGATATGGCCCTCGTAATCATAATTTGGATGCTAGGTCCAAACCTCTTGATCATGCTAAATTTGGACGCAAGTCTAAGAAGCCAGTTGGCCTAGAACTTGAAAATTAAAACAAGCACACTAATCCTCTCTTTGAAAACTTGGATAGTTACGATGAACCAGAGTATGTACCTAATTTGAAAAATTAGCAAGATATGTGTGAAGATTGGGTCCCTTCCACTAATCTCCTTTAGGGAGATTCAGATAATTCAGTCACCCATACATCAGTTGCAACTTTAGAACAAGAATCAAATATAGAAGATCCTTTGAGAGAGCGTCAGCATAAGAATCTTGTTCATTTAATGGAAAGAGAAAGTGTTACTTTTGATGAAACTGGACCTTCTACATCACAATGTCCCAAACCTTCATGGTGTAAGCATCCTAGTCGTAGTTCAGATACTAGTTCTAATGAGTATGAATGGGACTCTTTTTTGGAGCCCTCAACAGTTGATAGAGATATTGATGTTGTTCACACTTTTAGTTCTCCACTTGAGGTAGCCAATGAGTCATGTACAAGATTAGAGGTTTTGAACCCACATGTTGCCTTAGTGGATGATTCTTTGCTTGTTAGGACAAATCCTGATTTGGGTAGCTTAGAGGGATACTTGACAGACTCTGACTCTTCAGTCACCAGCGATAATATCATTCATATTTATAGCCTTGAACCAGCCATTTATTTACCCCTTGTTCATCCTGATCATATTTATTGGTCCCAATGCTATCAAGAACCTGAGCTTTTAACATACCAAAATGATTATGAGATAGATTGTTATCTAAATGCCATTGAACCTGTAGTCTCTTCCACTAGTGAACCAGATACTAGTATGATAGAGCCATACATCAAGTACCTTAGTCACAAGATAAAAAGAAAAGAAAATAAAAGGAATAAGTGTTCTGATGGTGAAAACCATTGTGTGGCAGTGTCAGAACCAAAAAAAGTAAAAAGAAATGACATATCCAAGGGTGAAAACCTCTCTAAGGTGCCTAAGGATGAGGTACTTGATCATCTCCCCAACTATTTTCAAGATGAATCTTCAGTTCTTATTGAACCAACACAAGTAGTTAATTTGGGTATGGATGAGGCTCCACAAATAATACACTTGGCTGAGTTCTTGTCACCTCAAGAAAATGAAGCTTACACTAAGTTCTTACAGAAAAAGAAAATCAATTTTGCATGGACTTATTCAGATATGCCAGGATTGGAAATTAATCTTATTATGCATCACTTATCTATAGCTCCAAATGTCAAACCAGTTAAATAGAAATTGAGAAAGATGCATCCTCACATAGCTCTTCTAGTCAAAGCAGAATTAGAAAAACTCCTTGGTGTAAAATTTATAAGAGATATTGCCTATGTTGAATGGATATCAAACATTGTACTAGTTTCCAAACATGACAAATCCATTCGAGTTTGCACAGATTTTAGAGATCTCAATAGAGCATTCCCAAAGGATGACTTTCCACTCCCCAATATAGACATGATAGTGGATATGACCACAGGTTATGAGATTTATTCCTTGATGGATGGTTTTTCTGGGTACAATCAAATTAAGATAGCTCCTTAAGACCAAAAAAAGACTGCATTCACTTGTGCATGGGGTACCCTCATGTTAGAACGTTATGCCTTTTGGCTTAAAAAATGTAGGAGCTACCTATCAACGAGCTATGATAACTATTTTTCATGACATGATGCACAAAAACATGGAAGATTATGTGGATGACACCTTGGCCAAGTCTAAACAAAGAGATACCCACTTAGATGATTTAGAAGTCATTCTAGATTGCATGGAACAATTTCAACTAAGGAAAGATCCTAAAAAGTGTGCATTTGGATTCACCTCTTGAAAACTACTTGGATTCATCATTTCAAAAAAAGGAATAGAGGTGGACCTTGAAAAATTTCAAGCAATCATAGATATGCCACCTCCTAAAAATATTAGTCAAATGAGGAGTCTTCAGGGACGTCTTCAATCTATAAGGAGATTAATTTCACAACTGGCAGATAGAGCTCAACCCTTTAACAAGAACTTACACAAGGGATTCAAGTGTGTTTGGAATGAGGATTTTCAAAAGATCATAGATCAAATCAAGAAGTACTTGGAAAATCCTCCTATTTTAATGCCTCCTATCCCAGGGAAACCACTTATTCTATACATTTCAGTGATAGAATCTTCCTTGGGGGCATTACTAGCACAACTTGATGAAAATTTGAAAGAAAGAGAAATATACTACATCAGTCATACTCTTGTTTCATATGAGGTTAACTACACTAGCATTGAGAAAGCTTGCCTTTCTGTTGTTTTTGCTTCCCAAAAGTTGTGACATTACATGCTTGTGCACACTATACACCTCATAGAAAAAATAGGTCCCCTCAAATACTTTCTAAGTAAGGCTTCCCTCACACCTGTAGACTTTCTAAATGGATGATGATATTTTTAGAGTTTGACATAGAGTACATTGAACGCAAAGCAATCAAAGGACAAGCCATAGCAGATCAATTGTCTAATTTTCCATTACAAGATAATGCACCTATTCAATTTGACTTTCCAAATGAGCACGTCATGTACATGACTGAAAGAACATGCAAGATGTTCTTTAATGGATCTTTTATACAAAATGGTTCAGGAGATGGTGTGTTGTTTGTTTCTCCTCATGGGTACACAATCCCTAAGTCTTACAAATTATTGTTCCCATGTACAAACAAAATTGTTGAGTATGAAGCTTTAACAAATGGACTTAAGATGGCCATAGAATGGAGTATCACGGAGTTATACATCTATGGGGATTCACAGCTGATAATCAACCAAGTTAATGATGAATATCAAACAAAACATGAGAAAATGGTACCTTACAAGAAAATGGTTGATTCCTTGAAGAGATACTTCACATTTGTCACATTTCAGCAAATCCCTAGAGTAGAAAACAAAGCAGCTGATGCTATGGCTACACTTGCTTCACTCCTTCAGTTAGAGAAACATGAATCAAGATTTTAATTCCTGGTGGAAGAGCTGCATCACCCTATCTTTGACTCCCAATAAATCCATGTCATTTGTACCCTTGTTGGTCATGAGTCATCCTATTATGGTTCCATTTACTCATATCTTTGTGATGGCATTATACTTGAAAATTTTATGCAGTCTGAATGAAGAAACCTTACCTGAAATGCCTCTCGCCATTCACTTATTGCTGGTGATTTGTATAGGAGGGGTCTAGATGGAACACTTCTTAGATGCTTAGAAAAGGAAGAATCTGACCAAGTGTTAGTTGACATTCACGAGGGCATTTTTGGGGGACATTACAATGGTCTTTCCATGGCCTGAAGGTTGCTTAGGGAAGGGTACTATTGGCCTACAATGCAGATTGATGCAATAGCTTTTGCAAAGTCATGTGAAAAGTGTCAGAAACATGGTAACCTGATACATGCTCCAAGCAAGGAGCTCATTCCTTCTATATCTCATTGGCCATTTTAGCGTTGGGCCTTTGACCTTGTTGGGAAGATTCACCCCAACTCATCAGGTGGACACAAGTTTATCATCACCGCTACTGATTAATTCACTAAATGGGTAGAAGCTGTCCCACTTTCTGTTGCCTCGGGCAAGATAGTCTCTCTATTCATTCTAAACCATATCATCTATTGATATGGAGTGCCTTCCGAAATTATTACTTACAACAAAGGCCAGTTTAAAAATAAGGACCTTAAACAACTCTTTAAGAAATTCAAGCTTAAACAACATTGGTCCTCCATTTACTTCCCGCAAGAAAATGGTCAAGCAGAGGCATCAAACAAGACCATTCTCAAAATTTTGCATAGAATAGTCTATAAGAATGGTAGAGATTGGCATTTACAGATAAATTTGGCTTTGTGGGCCTATAAAACAAGTATTCATACTCCTACTGGGGTTACTCCTTTTTCCCTTGCCTATGGTGCTGAAGTAGTGTTACCTTTGGAGGTTGAGATTCCTTCACTTTGAGTTTCTCTCCATGGTCTAGTTACAGATGAAGATTACCGCGCCATGAGACTTCAAGAGTTAGAACTTCTAGATGAAAAACGTCAAGCATCATTTGACCATCTGAGGGTTTATCAAAAGTGCATGTCCAAAGCCTTCAACAAAAAGGTTCACCCTAGAGAATTCCAGGTAGGAGATCTTGTGCTACGTGAAAATCCTAAGAATCAACAACATAAAGATCAAAAGGGAAAATTTGAACCTAATTGGCTTGGACCTTACATCATTATAGTAGCTTTTGGGACAAGTGCTTATTTATTATCTACAGAAAAGGGAGAATAGCTCCCTGATCCTATCAACATTTTGCACCTGAAGAAGTTCTATCCATGATGCATGTTCTGTCTTGGGGCATCCCTTTGTACATAATTATTGATCCTGAAAAAATCCAAAAAAAATGATATATTGTCAAAAATTCTAAAAATAAAAAAATGTCCTGAAAAAATGATCATCTTGGTGAAAACCTAGCAATAGGAACTTTGATGTATCTCAAAAAAAATTATATATTCCAAAAATACAAAAAAATCAAAAAATTCAAAAATTCAAAAAAATAGAAAAAGTGCCTTGGTGAAAACCTGGAAACAGGCGCCTTGGTAACAAAAATTCAAAAAAATTATAAAAAGTCTTGAAAAAAAGAAGAAAAAAATGAAAAATGAAAGAGAAAACATTGTAATAAAATCCAAGTGGTGAAAACCTGGAAACGGGCGCTACTTGACGCCTTTACACCCCTATTTTTTAGCGCGTGTCCACGACACTTAGCCTTTCTCCATCATGCCTTGTCTTTGTTGCCTTGGTCTGGAATTGGTCTTTGTCTTTGTCTAGGGGGCATAACTATGTTAGATTTGGTCTCTTGGCTACCTTAGTCTTTGGGACACCTCACAAATGGTGTTTTTCAACACCTCCTCAACTATATTTTTCAGTACAACCCTTGACATCAAGTGTTTTTCAACGCTTATCGGTTTGGTCTTACCCCATTTTGTCATGTGGTTTTACCTGCTTGTAAGCATTTGATCCTTATCCTTGGAACTCAGTATCAGTTAACACACTTCAATTTTTAAATGCAACACTTAATGCTTTAGCTATGTCATGATCTTTTATTTGT
The DNA here is from genome assembly GCA_018584345.1 of Thuja plicata. Lineage (NCBI taxonomy): Eukaryota > Viridiplantae > Streptophyta > Pinopsida > Cupressales > Cupressaceae > Thuja > Thuja plicata. The sequence continues at coordinate 418,604 of MU226912.1, forward strand.
GTGCTAACTGTTATTGATTTTCGTTGAGTGTCCTTGTCTAATAAGTCTCTCCGGGATGCATAGCTAGAGGACTTGGGGCATGGGGCATGTTTTTATTTTCTTCCTACTTTATGCTTCACTTTTTTTGTACAACCATTCTGTTAGTCATCCTGGCCTCTATGCCTTGATGCGAGCGTGGTTTTTCTATATTAAATTGGGTAAGCTAACATCATAGTCATCTTGACCTTTATGTCTTTGATGCTTATGTTAGAATCTTTCCACATTCCAATCCAATATAAATCACATTCATATCTTCATAGTTGCGCTTGTGACTAGTTATGATTGTGTGATTTTTTGATGTCCATTAATAATGGCCCGATGATGAAAATAAGTTCCTTAACATTCTCTTATGAATGATGAATAAAAATTCATATGTTACAGTTGCTCTATTGCAAGTACACCTTTGCATTTTCATGTAGCTTGCATTGTTAGACCTCATGTTAGTTTTCATTTTTAGGCTGCATTATGATTTTGAGAGGGTTTCCTTCATCTTTTTGGTGGACTTTTAATCAACTGTGATCACATTCTGATCTTCATTTCCTTATCTTCTTTCGTGATCTCAATTAAAATTTTATATCTTAAACAATTGATTGATTTTGGGGCATTCTCTCTTTTGAGGCAAATTCTCTTTCTCTCCATTTCTTTCCTCCTCTTCCAAACTTCTATCTTCCATTCACTTTCACCCCACTTCTTCTTCTTCTTCTTCTTCTTCTTTTCTTCTAATTCAACCTTGGGGCATAATCTTTCATGCTTGATGATCTACCTTGGTTCTGTGATCCTTATATCTTTCATCTTACATCAAGAACCTTATCTTTAGTTTGATTTGATCAAATTTATCAATTTGCTCTTTCTCCTCTATCTCATTTCAATTTTGATCACGAGGGGGTAGTACCTATCAAAATTCAATCCTTGATTCAACTTTATCAATCCTATCATTTGTTCCTCTTGGGGCAACCTTGCTTGAGATTCTTATCTTGGACATGTCAATTACTTACAAACAACGGTGTTGACCTTGTCTTATTTGCAACCAGCTTATTTTTTGTTTCGATGTCAATTACTTACAAACAACGGTGTTGATGTCTATGTTGTTTTGTGATCCCAAATTGATCTCACACATAAACTACATTCTTTGACTACATGTGTTCCCAGAATGATCACACATTAGTCAAAGAGGGGCAAATGTATGCACCCTAAAATGGTCACCTAGACTATGGGCGTCATTTATCATTTTATCATTTTATCAAATTCCTGAATCAATGCTTTGGAACATTTTCAATTCAAATCAATTTCCTTGATCAAATTGTAATTAATTCAATTATTTTAATATTTCCTAAGGTTTGATCATTCTTATTTAATTAAAAGATTTAATCTCCACCATCACCTCCTCCATGAGAAGATGCACCGCCCCCTCCCCCTCATGATTAGGCTAAGGGTGAGCGTTAAACATGATAGAATTGAGAATTTATAATCTTGTATATTGATCCTTCTGTGATCATTCATTGTACCCCAGATATTTGATACATTTTTTTGTATGTTTTGATCTTGATCTCCTAATACTGTCTAGACATTCATATTTTCTTATCTGATATCCACTGATTATATATGAGATGACATCTTTTGATTCTGATATGTGCTCATTATTTTCTTTTTGATAGCTATTGTATGTGATATATTATTAGATTGATTCATACTTGATGATGTACTTGTTAGGAATAACAGTCCACAAGACAACTAAGAGGGGGGGTGAATCAGTTGTGATATAGATTATTAAAATTTAAACTTTGTAAACCAAAACTTCAGTGCAAATGATAACAGAGTAAATGACAACACAATAACACAATACTTATTATCGAGGAAACCCTGTTAAAGGTAAAACCCCAGTGGGAATGAACACAAGAAAATAAGGTAATAAGATTATAGTATACCTGTTAAAAGATTTAGCCATGTTAGGAGCTTATTACAACATTATAGTACACAGTCCCTGTTAGGAGACAAATCTTGTTAGGAGTCAAGAAAAATAGTAGGTTCACTATCTAGGCACATTGCCCAAAGAAAGTTAAAGCCACCCTTAAGGATTCACAATCCAAACAAGTGTATATAGGAAATATACAATCCAGTGAACTATCTGGTACCAACTGTCTTTGCTTGGTCAGTTCCAATGAAGTACTCTTTTCACAAACTCTGCTCTACATCCAGCAGCAAAACAAGCCTCGCAACTTTCACTTATCTTCCTTTTCAATCTCTTCCACTACCACATATTTCCAAAAGAAAAGATAACTCATATATACTCTATTACAATAATTCATTAGGTCGGCCATTTAATCTTTCCTAATACATAAATAATTAATTAGGTAAGCTAATTAGGCTTTCCCAATATACAAATAATTGTTTAACCCCTTGCTAAGATACACACGGTACCTGTAAAAAGTAAACATCAAATAAAATCCATCAGTTATGTATATGCTGGAATCTAACCTATTGGGAGCATGCTCAGACATGCAAATGTTAGAGATATATAATCAATAAGCTACACTAACATGTCCAAAGCATACTACAAAAACAAGAGACTCCATCATAGCCTCCGATGAGCCAAACAAGGGAACCCAATGCCTTGTTGATTTGCTCTTAGAGAAGTTTGTGGGTGTGCTCTCCCAACACAATATACTAATCCCACTTGATTTTATTGATGAAACTAGAATGCAAGTTGATGGAACAATGAAAAAGCTCAAGAACAAGTATGAAGAACTTGTCTCAAGCCATTCATCAAAAGTATGAGAATGAAGATGCAAACTATGTTAAAAATGCTTATGCAAAATCAAATGAAACTAAAACTAGATTTATTCACCATGATTACCTAAGATGTGATTTCTATATTATCTAAGAACATAAACATAAAAATGCACTAAAAGCTCTAGCACTAAACTAGCATGATAACAATGCATAAAAGGAAGATGATTTTCTCTTGACAATGACCTCTATTTATAGATTTTTTGGAGGAGAGAGAGGGCTTGGATGAGGTGGAGCTCATGTGGCATCCACATAGGTGCCACATGACTGACACATGAGACATGCAAGAGGCCAACTTTGCTCACACATGTGTGCGCAACTTTGGATGTGATGGGTCAAAGTGTATTTAAAGTACACATGTGAAGGATCTTGTAAGAGGTGTAAGAGGGTGTAAGAGTTTTGGACCAATGAGACACTTTTAGAAAGTGTAAGAAGGTGTCATCATAGGTGTAAGAAACCTTGTTGGCACCAAA
>MU226912.1:422044-453942 GCA_018584345.1 Thuja plicata
AAATTTAAAATTTAGATTAATTTAGTTTAGTAGAATTTAAGTCATGTGGAGGAATAAATAAATTAAAAATTTATTTAAAGGGGATTAATGAGGGATAATGTATTAAATAAGATTTAATACATCAAAGCAGATAGTATTTAAATTAAATTAAAATACTATGGAAAGTGAATTACATTTAATTAAATAAATTTAAATAAATAAAATAGAAGAACATAACAAATATAATTAATTAATTAAAATTAATTATAATGTTAAGGGAATATTAATTAAATTAATATAAGGATGATTTTAGACGTCTACATTTTTCCCCTCTTTGATGCGACGTCAAAAGTGGCGTCGCGTCAAAGAAAATAAAATAAGATACCCTACAGAGGTAAGGAAAACCTACGGCAGTGAGAGCGGGAGGAATGTTCCCCCTCGAGAAAATAATAAGAAAAATACAAATTTTTAATAAAATTTTCTTGAAAAAGGAAGGAAAATGAGGAAAGAAGACCAATTGCATGGCATGTCCAAGGAAAATGGAGGAAAAATGGGGACCAGAATGGGGAATGGGGAGGACAGAGGAAATGGGCCCCAAGGGGCTATAAATAGTCCACCGGGGCCCATAGATAAGTCATTTTCACTCCCAAAGAGCAAAAAGAGAGAAGAAGAGAAGAGCGATGACAATAGAGCAAGAGAAAGCACAGCTTGGAGAGCACACTCGGGTTCACAAGTGACTAGCAGATCCAGGACCACCAATGAGTAGTCGACTACCTCCTAGTCCATTACATATTTAATACTTGTTTAGGTGTTTTAAGTGTCATAAATGCATCCAAAAGCTGGCACATAGCGGAGACAATGGTCGCCTGACCACCATCTACGCAGACGACGATTGACAGATCACCATCCTTACAGACGACTAATCAGGGATCGATGTCTGTGTAGACAGAGATCGCTCAGTCTTTGCTACGAGGGCAAGGGGATAGAATAATGCACAGTGGATATGGTGGAGTTAAAACTCCACCGTCTACATGGCAAAGAGGCGGCGGTGGAAACTGTCATCTTCATAGACTAGTGTTTGCAAAGATCTGTCGGCTACGTAGACTAGCGACTGCAAAAGTTCACCGTCTGCAAGGGTCAACTTCCATATGTGCAGATTGACCCAAAAATGGAAGAAAAGGGGGGAAGAAGAGGAAAGACAAGGATCCAAGAGCATCTTTTGATGCCCTAGATGGGTCTGGGGCATTTTTTGATGCCCCAGAATGCTATCTGATGTCTGACATGAGCTTGCTGGATGCAGGAGGATACCATCACCTTTTGTGCAAGGGAGTGCTAACCATCAAATATAGAGCTAGAGCAGTAGCTGATAGCAGTGGAGTGGGGGGTCATTACACTATGCAGACTGGAGCATGTATGACATTGGCCACATATACAAGTGCATAATGCGCTTATGTCTGCTCTGATCAAGAGGTGGCACAGTACCAATTCAAGGTTTCACTTTCTGAAGGGGGAAGCTACTATCACCCTTCATGATGCTTGGAGGATTTACAGAGTGCCTATTCGAGGGTTGATACCCGAGAACTACTTCGAGGGTTCGGAGCCATACATGGAGATGACGTTCTGGTGGAGGTATGCAGATCTTCCTACTACATGGTAGTGGATGTCCTCGACAAGAGTGATGATGATGCAGCTATGGTTGCGACGGGTAGCCTTATACTTAGCTAATTTGATTGGGGGATAATTGATGTCTGATCATGCAGGCAAGGGATTCCCTATGGGTTGGGTGCAAGTTCTTAGTAGCATGGTGGAGGATGAAGACTAGTACTGTTGGGGATACACTATTCTTGGCCACCTTTATTATGATCTACATATGTGCGCCTACTGTAAGGGTAGGGCACTAGGTCCAGGATGCACACTTCTTCTTGTATGGGCGTGGGAGCACATTGCGGTCATATGACCGATTAGGCATCAAGAGACCAGAGTGGCTTACGAGTTGTTTGTATGCAGATACAAGCCACTGATTACCTATGAGGGCACAGATTTAGTCAATTACTGGCGAAGGAGACTGGATGAGATGGGGGATACACAGTGGGCACCCTATGTGGGGTGCGAGGCCTGGGGTCATGAGATCCCACAACAGGATGGATATGTAGAGGATGAGTTCTATGACTCATATTATATGAGATTTGTTTAGATTGACTACTGGTTGATCAGGAGCACAAAATAAATGATCTCCAGATATATATCTTCTAGGGTATGGAGACAGATGTGACAGGTTTAGGAGGCAATTCTAGATGGGTTCCCACATCTACTGGTGACCCGAGAGGTGGGGAGTATCTGGGGGATGGAGGTAAATCCCCGCATAGCACAAGCATCATTTATGGGGATGATAAAGGTCCCAAGGATCAGAGCATGGGATTCATTACAGGATGCATGCATAGTCCTAGCATACACTCAGTGGTGGGCCGCTCATAGACCTATCAGATTGACAGTACCAGGGATCATACACGAAGATGAGCAGCCGGGAGAGGGAGGGGATGGAGAGGGTCAAGACAGAGATGGTGATGATGAGGATGGAGGAGGGGCTGGGGGAGGAGAGTCCAGCCCAGGGTGGCATCATAGAGATGGAGAGGACAGGTGGAGCTACCAGCAGGAAGGCATCCTCCCACTATTCTAGGGGCACAGGTACAGTATCTGGGATAGGATCAGCACCCACAGGGACCACCTGATTAGCCACAGGGACCACAAGGATAGGGGTCATAGGCATAGGGACCACTAGCTGGACACATAGCCTAGGAGGTGTATGACACCATGGTAGCTAAGAGGGACAGTCTTTGGACTGAGCTGGGTAGGGTACAGGGATTGCTAGTGACATCTCGAGCGACCGAGGTGAGCGTGCAAGTAGAGATCCAGAGGTTGCAGGGAGTACTAGCGATTGCTCAGGCCACAACGAGTAGCTTACAGAAAAAGTTGGCTAGGGTACAGGGGGAGTTAGTAGCAGAGACCTCTCAGGGGGATAGTGCACAAAGAGAACTAGATATATTACAGGCTCGGGTTGACAGTGGAAAGTTTGTCATTATTGAGGAGCATGGGGATCCTTCAGAGGAGATGGCAACAATGTCAGCACAGATAGCAGCTCTAACCTCAGAGTGAGACCTAGCACAAAGACATGCAAAGGATTATAGGGCAGATCGAGATATAGCTCGTTTGGTAGGCAGGGCTGCAGGTGTGGGACAGATGATGGAAAATGCTATGGCAGCACATAGAGAGGCTGGTTGGAGGGGACAAGAGGCCGCATATTATATGGGTCTCTACTACGGTGCAGTGCTAGAGGAGGCACGAAAGCCTTCTTAATCAAAGAGAGCATAGACAAAGAGCACATGATGAGGCTCACAAGGATCGGTGGGGTTACCACCGCACCTAGGCAGTGGTGCAGGACCATCACGGCCACCACCATGATTTAACTCAGACCAGCTTTGATACACATTTTTGTATGATTTATGCGACACATTATGTATGACATTGACATTTTGAGATATGTACATGGACTTTGTGGACTATTGGGACTATATGGACTCTATTTATGATGCTTATATGATATGATGATTATGCAGGATGTATGGATGCATTATGATTTTATATTACACAAGTTTTATGACTGACATGCAGAATGAGATGAATGTATATGATTATGCTGACGTATTTGTGATGCTGGGATGAGATGCAAATATATATAGATGTTAGATGTGATGTGTTAATTCTTATAGATGGATATATTTTGGCATGTATTTGATGTAATGTGATGATGAATAAATGTAAATGCATATATGATTGGTGAAATGTGTAATGAATCTAAAATGAATGGATCTTAAGACAATGTTAAGGACTTAACAATGCAACTAAATAGATAATGAATGAAATGTAACTATATGCAACTATAATAAATAATGATTAATGAATGAAGTAACAATGCAACTCAATGCAACCTTAATGAGTAATGATTAATGAATGAAGTAAAAATGCAACTAAAATATGTAATGGAACTAAATGCAACCTTAATGAGTAATGATTAATGAATGAAGTAACAATATAACTGTAATGATTAATGATTAATGAATGAACTTAATGAATAAAAGTAACCTAATGAATGAATGTAATATGAGACACATGAGGACACTATTTTTTGTGTGTATCAAATAGGTCTAATAAAATCACTTAGGTGACTGGATAGGGGGAATAAATAGAAACCTTTGCCAAGAGAAAAATCAAAGTGCAAGATGATCGAACTAAAATGCAAATACTAACTACATGATGATAGTGGGATTGATATCATGTTAATGTTGGAGAGCACACCCTAGTTTGATATTGCAAAAGGAGTTATGCACCATGTGCTAGAAAACACAAGTGACATGGTTCCTTTGCATGGACTAGACTCTCAGACAAATAGGTTGTTAGGAACAATAATGTCAGATATCAGGTATGATGAGATCTATGAAATGTTACTCATGAGGAGACGCAGTACATCCAAATCTTTTGAGGGATTTGAGATGCATGAATCCTACCCCTAGTGAGGCATACATATTCATAACTAAATATCAAAATATAAATGCACTAAAAAACTATGACAAACAGATCATACCACAAATGACATGTATTTCACTAGATACTCACCATAAAGAACTGAGATATAAAAGATCAAGGTTGTCGCAATAAGGACATAGTAAAACACAAGATAAAATCAACAAAAAAGGCATCCTGACCAAGTGGTCATTCAGTCCAAAATTTCTTTCCATGAATGATTTTGATGTTAGGATTAGTAGAACAGCTGACATCGGAAGGATGCATCCTAATGGGCCAAAGATTGATTGATAAAAATAGGAATTCGCTGGCAATTGCTTGTAAATAGAAAAATCATTAGGAAAGTCAATCTATCTGCTGATTTGTTGGAAACGTTTGTGATTACTGTGTCTAGAACAAAGCTGAGTGTTGATATGGTAAGCTCAGTCGTGCAAGAATTTTTATTACGGAGGTGGAAAATGGTCAAGGAACTACCTACACAGATATGGGTAGTGACTTTTATTATGGAAGGCAATGTAGGCTGCTTGGAAAAAAAATGTTAAAACACATGGTGGATATGACTACACATGGCGCCTGAAACATGTTTTCACCATGGTACTTATCCATTGTGCCACCGAAGTGGTTTTCACAGATGGATGGATTTATTTCTCTTTCTCTTTTGCTTTTTTTTTAAATTTTTTTTCAAGCTTTTGTATTTTTTATGCTTTTTTTTTCTTTTTGCTTGCTTTTTGAATGTTTTTGGATTTTTTACTTTTCTTCTTTTTTTATTTTTTTTTTAAAATTTCTACTGTACAATGGACTACTGATGGATCAAGCATAGAAGCACTTGAGATGCACAATATTTAAAGGATGAGGGATAGGATCTCCCTCTGGTGACGCAATCTGATAAGCGTCAGAACCATACTTTGCTGTGACAATGAAGGGCCCACTTGTAAGGGTAGTGTGATCAGACCCTTGCTTTCTCACTCACAATCATCATAGGCCTTTATTGTGATTTGTTTGTCTGCATCAATGAGGTCCTCAGAAAGACCAATATTATGAATCATTTTCAATATGCACAAATTCAAGCCAGATCCACCATCTATAAGGATTCATTTTATTCTTGTGGATTGGATTTTGCCTTCTATATGGAGGGATTTATTATGATGTAGGTTAGGACCATGAAACTCCTTATCAGTGAAGACAAGATGTTCTTTTCTGGCTAATTCCCCTATCATAGCTTGGAATTGTGCAACATTGATGTTCTCAGGGACATAGGATTCATTTAGAGCTTTATCAAGGATTTCTCTATGAATTGGCAAAGTTGTCAGTAGCTCTAGAATGGATATTTGTGCAGGCGTCTTCCCTAACTAAGCTAATAAGTCATAGCGTGAGGCAGGCTGAGAAGTGGTAGACGGTGCAGCTGGTGGATTTGTAGATGTAGAGGGTTTATCAGTAGCTTTGAGGATTATGGTGTTAACATGTGTGTCAGTTTCTTCAATGCGACCACAAAGAGAGTCAAACCCAAAGATATCATTTTCACTTAAACTCCCACACATTCAATCATGGCCTATGATAGTATTGGTAGAATATTCATATGGGATTGTGTTTGATGCATTATTTTGATTGTGAGGTGGGAAGGGCTGATTGTAGACTTTGAGCTTTGCAGTAGATGAGGATGCATTCTGACCTTCAACTTCAATTTTCCCATCCTCAATGAGATCTCGCACAAAGTGTCTAAGCTTCATGCATTTCTTGGTATCATGTCCCTTGATACGATGATAAACAAAACATTTGTTATCTCTATACCAAACAGGTTTAGGTTGATTCTCATCAAAAGGTCGAGTATTTGAATAGATTATCATTCCTTGATCTGCAAGTTGTTTAAAGATCACATCTAGAGGTTCTGCCAAAGCTGTGAATTATCGTTATTGTCGATTGTCATTATTATTGTTTTTGTTGTTATTATTGTTGTAATTATTGTGAGGAAACAAGAATGATTGATTGTGTGGTTGTTGATTGTTGTTCTGATTGTGATTCTGATTGTTGCTCTGATTCTGATTATTCTGATTTGGATTCTGATTTTGATTGTTGTTGCGATTCTGATTGTTATTGCGATTATTTTGATTGTTATTGTTGGATTCTTGAACATTTTGAACATGCTTGGCATCAGTCACTCCATCATTGACAACTCCTTTGTTTTTAATCCAAAATTTTAGTTTATCATTGTTGGATGGAGTATAATGTTTGATGCTACCTCTTTGCAAAAGGCCATCTTCAATGTCTTTTCCCTTCTTGACAAGGGGTTCAAAGGTGTCAGGTGAAGCCATTTTCATTTGGAAAGACATCTTAGAGATTAAATTCTTTGTGAAGATGTCAATTAAGTGACTATTGGGTATTTTCCATGGCATGCGATTTGCAATGTGTCTCCATCGTTGCAAGAAACTAGCAAAGGTTTCTCCATTCTTTTGTTTAGTATTGCACAAATCACTGAGTGTTGCTTGATGCTCAATGTTATATGAATATTGTCCAACAAAATTCTCTAGAAGATCAAAGAAAGTAGAGATTGACCCATAAGGGAGGGCCATAAACCATTCTAAAATTGCGCCTCCAAGACTCCTAGTGAATAGTCTTTTTAAGTAATTCTCATTATAGGAAACTTCTTGACATGCAATGTAAAACTCTTTGAGATGTTGTAGAGGACATGTTTCACCTTTTTATTTCTCAAATTTGGGCATCTCAAAGTTTGGTGGGAATGGTTGCATCGTGATAGATTTGTCAAATGTGTAGGGACAAATCTCTTCAAAAGAAAAATCCTTTTTGCCCCCATTTTGTAAGCCTTGTACAATGCTTTTGAGCTCATTGAATTGTTGGATGAAATCTAGAGTATTCCAGGGAATAAACGGTGGTACATAGCCTCTGCCTCCTCCAAATTGTGCAGCTAAAAACCCTGTGGAGGTCATACCAACAGTAGGCAGTGGTATATATTGATAGGCTCAAGATGTATTGGTTGCAGATGTTTTCATTCCCATTTTTTGAAATAGAGATGTAGGCAAGGGCATGGAAATCTACCCTATGTTGTTGACATTAGTTCTTTCTCCTTCACTCGTTATCATTGTTTGAGTGTTGTTATGTGTAGTATTGTTTGGCAAAGCACTTAGGATTTATTGAATTTGTTCTGGTGTTAATTGAGGTACTGATGCGGTTGTTGACATAGGTGTTGATATAGGTATTGATGTGGAAGGTTTGCTAATAGGTCCTTTAATGGTGTAATGTGATGATGTATCATTAGAAGTGGAAGCCATGGCTGCAGTAGTGGCAGTGGTGGCTTTGGTGACATTTTGAGTAAGGAGTGTTTCATCAAATTCAGTAGGCATTGTGACACCATTATGAACAAGATTCAAGAATATTTCAGCACTGTTGTGCATAATGGCCTTCTCGACTATTTCTAAGTTGTATGGGTCACTAAGGAAGTCCATCACTTGGGTGGGTCTTTCTTCTTGGTCCAAAAGTTTAGTTTCTTTGGGAACTTCCTCATCTTGTACTCTAGTTCCTTGAAAATATTGAGTGGCAAAAGGGTTCTCCTCACGGGTAATAGTGTTGAATGTTGCTCGCCTCATGTTTCTATCTTGGGATAGAGTGACTACAATACAATGGTGGATTTAGAAGAATGGAAGACAAGAAGGTGTAAGAAATGGAGCCAAGATCTTGATTATGGATTTGATTATATTTGATTGGATTGGATTGATTGATGTTTGATTAAAGATTGATTGATTGATTGGATTGAGGATTGATTGATTGATTTAAAGGTTTTTGGAACAAAACCTAAGCATGAAAAAACCTTATGATGATAAAAACACAAAAGGATTTAAAGTAATAGATGTTCTACTTGAAGATGGACTTGTGATCTCACGCAAAATGGGACATCACTAAGGGATTTAAATTACTTGAGATGGACTGATGGTCTACAAGCAATGTCGTGTTTGTTTGAGGATGAAGGTTTGTAATACTTTGATTAAGGTCTTTCAACCTAAAATGATAGATTTGATTTAATGAGTTGATCTAATGCTCCAAGAGAAGGAAGGATGATGATGGAAGAATAGAAGAACTGATCCTAGTCATATTGTTCAATGACGATGAAAGCATTGTTGATAGAATATTTAGCCATGAAGTTGCAACTTTTTTGTTGTAAAGGACTTTATCAATTTTCTTGTGATGCTCAATATCTTGTTTGATAGATGTGGTAATATGTTGATATTCCTTAGATTTGTGAGTGGTTTCCTTTTTCTCTCTATAGACTGGAGGTGTTGGAAGCTTAACCTTCTTATGTTTCTTGAAACTGGTCATGTCATATGAGAAATCTGATTTTGGCTGAATGACTGAATGATCTAGGGCAAATGATTTTGGGGTCCTACAAAAGGTCAAATTTTGAATGTTTTAGCAGATTTAGAAGCTCACTATTTATAAGCGGAGATGACAATCTCAGATGCAGCTGGCAATCTACACAGACAGTGATCTGTGTAGATGGTAATTTGCACAGATGGCAGATCCAGAGTGGAGATGGTCGACTATTGCTAAGATAGTGTGTTGAAATTCTAGGCAAATTTTGATCTTCAGTCTGATTTTGGGAAAATTTGTTCGATGGCAAGAACTGATTTCAGCACATTCAAACTAGAAAAATAACAGACATATGTCTCAAAACAATCCAACAAGGGACAAAGCAACCTTGAGGGATACAAGGAAATGTGACATTGGAAAACCTTGATTCAAATTATAAGATCTTTTTTGTGTATGTTCAAGTGACTCTTTCAAGCCACTTATGTTTTTACTTGGTATATCACAACAAAGATAGTTCAAACAGTAGCTACCTTAGGAAATTGGCTTTGCATGAAATATTATAGGCCCATTGCTTGGTAGTCCTTCAGCTCACACATCAGTGTCACCCCCAGAAGGGTGCCCGTGTTTTTGCCTTTTGCCAGGTATTGTTGCCATGCTACGCAGATCTCTTTCGCAACACAATACCCTGGGACATGTATGATGAGAATCTTGGGGAAAGAATCTTCCCTCTGCTTACACTATAATAAGACACCGTTTGGAGGTGAATCGGGTAGGCTACTAAGTTACAGTTGATAGCAAGGTTTTGTGGCATCCCTGCAATTAGTTTGTATGGCGTGAGACACTTAAGTCTCTAGTTCAACCATGCCAATATGTTGAGGATATTCACTCAGTATGGACTACCATTGAACATGACCTGCCCGAGCTTGAAGGGATAAAGAGGACCTTTGGGTCACACTTTATTTCGGAAGCACACCCTCTAGATAGGCCTCTCTAGAAGCTTGATTAAGCTAAGATTTCTCTTCACCCAAGATCCATGAAGGCAAGGGGAGAGGATTCAGCTATAGTTTAATCATAACATCACTTATATCTTAAGGGATTTAATCTAATGACAAATTATCTCGAAAGAAGTGTTAAAAAACACTTCTTCAAACACACCAAGAAGAATTCATTCCAAATTGAACCTATTTAAAAGAAACTAAGTGTTTTCTACCTAAGCAAAAGACACAATAGTATGGTTAATCATTCAAGTTCAATTTGTTTTTCACACAACAAAAAGAAATCTTGGAAAAGTGTGTTTATTTTCCTTAAGTCATTCAAGATTGATTGAAGTTCATTCCCTTAACATTCGAGATTGAGTGCGGTAAATTTTAAACAACATACATTCCAAGACAAATGTTTAACCATACAAAGTTCATTTCAAGAATCTGTTAAAAACTATCAGGGAACCTGCATGAAAATTGTTAGTAGTTTTCTATTATGAAATGTGAAATGTCGCAAAATATAGTAACCCACAGAAAAAAAACATGCAGCTGGTGATCCGCGCAGACAGTGATCTACGCAGATAGTGATCTGCGTAGACTGTGATCTACGGATATGACTATTCACCTGCACAGACGACTGAATAAAAACACAGTAAGATTCTGCTAAAAAATAGACTTAATCAAACATAAAAAATAGGATTTTTATCAAATTAGACAACATTTAACTCCTAAAAATTATCTTACTGTAAAAAACCAGAGAGTTAAAATACTAAAAACTTGATAAAAAATAGTTTAAACCACAGTATTGTGAGTCTGTTTCTGAACAAGGGGAGACGGTGATTTATAGGCACAGATGACTGAGTATCGCAGATGGTCGGGAAGCACAGATGGTAATCTATGGAAGTGGCGACTCTAGAGCGGAGACAGGTCTACGTGAAAATTTCTAGAGCCGCGAAAAATCTACAAAAAATGTTAGAATTTAAGGGACGTGGGTCCCACAGGTGTGCCAAAATGGATATGCTAGAATCTAACCTGTTGGGAGCATGCTCAGACATCAAATATTAGAGATATATAATCAATAAGCTCCACTAACATGTCTAAATCATACTACAAAAATAAGAGACTCCATCATAACCTCCGATGAGCCAAACAAGGGCACCCAATGCCTTGTTGATTTGCTCTTAGAGAAGTTTGTGGGTGTGCTCTCCCAACACAATATACCTATCCCACTTGATTTGATTGATGAAACTAGAATTCAAGCTAATGGAACAATGAAAAAGCTCAAGAACAAGTATGAAGAACTTGTCTAAAGTCATTCATCAAAAGTATGAGAATGAAGATGCAAACTATGCTAAAATGTTTATACAAGATCAAATGAAACTAAAACTAGATTTATTCACCATGATTACCTAAGATGTGATTTCTATATTATCTAAGAACATAAACATAAAAATTCACTAAAATCTCTAGCACTAAACTAGCATGATAACAATGCATAAAAGGGAGATGATTTGCTCTTGACAATGGCCTCTATTTATAATTTTTTGGAGGAGAGAGAGGGCTTGGATGAGGTGGAGCTCATGTGGCATCCACATAGGTGCCACATAAGGGACACATAAGCCATGCAAGAGGCCAACTTTTCTCACACATGTGTGAGCAACTTTGGATGTGATGGGTCAAAGTGTACTTAAAGTACACATGTGAAGGATCTTGTAAGAGGTGTAAGAGGGTGTAAGAGTTTTGGACCAATGAGACACTTTTAGAAATTGTAAGAAGGTGTCATCATAGGTGTAAGAAACCTTGTTGGCACCATATAAGGATTATTTGGAAAAGGTGATTTTTGGAAATTTGCTCACACATGTGTGAGCAAATAATTAGGACTAATTGGTGTAGGAATCAAGAAATTACCCTAATTAACCTTAGTTAATTAGTGAATAGGTTTATTTGGTGAGAGTGATGTGAGGTAGGGTAGGATCTAGGTTCAAATTAGCTTAATCTAAATTTAAAATTTAGATTAATTTAGTTTAGTATAATTTAAGTCATGTGGAGGAATAAATAAATTAAAAATTTATTTAAAGGGGATTAATGAGGGATAATGTATTAAATAAGATTTAATACATCAAAGGGGATAGTATTTAAATTAAATTCAAATACTATGAAAAGTGAATTACATTTAATTAAATAAAATAGAAGAACATAAAAAATATAATTAATTAATTAAAATTAATTATAATGTTAAGGGAATATTAATTAAATTAATATAAGGGTGATTTTAGACGTCTACAAGTTATACTTCTAGATTTGCAATCCACGCTCACAATTATTTTTACATGCTACATGTCAGAAGTCAGCCACCAAATAGGTCTCCAGAATACATGCCACAGCTGACAACACCAGTTATCACATGAAAATCAAACACAATCCATTATTCCAAAATATGTCTTCTATCCTCCAGTAAGCTCACTTCACCTGAAATATCTTTGCTAGTAAGATATACCCGAAACACAGAGACCTGCTCTATCAAGCATCACAGTTACAGTCCATAACCAGTCTTCACTAAATCAACTGTAACATCCTCAATAGGTAACATAAAGCCAAGTGACCATAGGAATAAGGTCAACACATATCCTTCATCATATAATCAACTTTGGTCATTCTGAAACATCCGTAAAGTGTCCGTACACTTTCGTCAGTCAAGTAACTTGTCTATCTTCTTCACATAAACATATGTTGACATCAGTGACAAAACATGAATATCAACAGCATGATCAATACCTAAAATTGATATCATCCAACAATCTCCCCCTTTGGCATTGATGGAAATATATGGGAAAATCCATCAACCCAAAATAAACTCAAAAATAATTTCTACTCTCAATACAATCTTCTAAATTTCCTCAACACAAATCTCCCCAAAACAATAGGGATTTTTACATAGACTCCTCCCCCCTTTGGCAGCAATGTCAAAGGGTCCCATAACTCATTTGTAATATTCTGTAGCTTTTTTAAATCTTCATGTTTGACAGCCAGGTGAAAGATCACCCAAATGTGCTCTAGTGTTCCTTCGATTACTCCCCCTGAGGAGTAGATCCATACATCAAGTCTAGAAAATGATATAGCTTTGAAAGCCATTGGACTGATGCATATCTGCACCAATTAATTATCACAAGGAGGGGCTCTAACCCCAAGCATGCTTTCAAGATACTCAAAAGCATCTTTTGGCAAAGGTTTTGTAAATATATCTGTTATCTATTCCTTTGTGCTATTATATTCTAGTTTAATCTCTTTCTTTGCTACCTTCTCCCTCAAGAAATGATACTTAATAGAAATATGTTTAGTCTGTGTATGCATTACAAGATTCTTTGACATATTCACTGTGCTGGTGTTATCACAATGGGTAACCACTGGTTCTTGAAAAATTATTCCAATGTCCTTCAACATTTGTTTCATCTAAACAACTTGTGTGCAATTTATTGAAGCAACAACATACTTTGATTCAATAGTAGATTGAGCAATACGGTTTTGCTTCTTGCTCAACCAAGAAACCAACCTTTTCCCAAGGAAAAATGCACCACCACTAGTACTCTTTTTGTCATCCACATTACCTACCCAATTAGCATCAGTATAAACTTGTAAATTAAAATCATCTTATTTTTCATACCATAATCCATATTTTGTTGTTCCTTTCAAATTTCTAAAAATTCTTTTCACAACAGCAAGATGTTTCTCTTTGGGATCTGCTTGACACCTTGCCACAATACCAACTGCATTGGTAATATATGGTCTAGTACAAGTTAGATATTGTAGACCACCAATCATAGATATATACTTTGTCTGAACTGCACTTTGAGTCTCATCATTACAAGTCAATTTGTATCCAGTTACCATAGGTGTTCCAACAGGTTTACAATCTTCCATTCCAAACTTCTTCAACATTTCCTTAAGATAATTGGTCTGAGATATAAAAATGCCATTTTTACTTTCATTAATTTTAAAACCAATAAAAAGTTTCATTTCACCAATTATTGACATCTCAAATTAATTTTCCATTTCTTTAGAGAATTTCTTACTCATCTTATCATTGCCTCCAAAAATGATATCATCTAACAATTCATTAAATGCTTCAAAATTTACTCTAGGAAATACAACCCTCATCACAATAGAATGCACAAAGAATGCAATCCATATCATAATAGAAAGTACACTGAATCTTTCACCATAATATGATCTTGTTCTTATAGGACCATACAAATCTGTATGCACCAGATCCAACTTCCCTTTTGCTGAATAAGATTTTCTTTTAAAACTGCTTTTGGTCTGCTTCCCCATAACACAATCTCTACACATAGTGTTAGATGGATTTATAATCTTAGGTAGATCTCTTACAACATTAGTCATACTTTCCTTCACAATGTTATCAAATTTAACATGACAAAATCTTCTATGCCACAATCAATTGTCATCAACCTTTGCAATAAAACAAGTAGCTTCAAATGTATTCAATTCAAATACATTACCTCTAGATTTGGTACCAGATGCAATCTAATCTCCTGATTTACTTCTGATACAGCATTTCCCATTAATTAATTTCAATTGATAACCTTTTTCCACTAACTATCCAACACTCAATAGATTATGCTTAAGTCCATCAACAATTAATACATTGTCAGTATTTGTCTTTCCATTCAGAGAAATAGATCATACTCCAATGATAAGTTTAGGAGTATTGTCACCAAATCTTACAACACTATCATCATATCTTTTCAAACTCATAAATTTTTTTTTATCTCCAGTCATATGATGTGAATAACCACTGTCTATAACCCATTCAGATTTCTTTTCAATGCCAGATACTAAAGCTTTTTCCTCATGTATAGGCTCATCATCCTTTACAGAAATAAATCCAATTTAATCATAGTCACCATCATCATCAGAAATACCTTCACTAGCATAATAACATTCCTTGTCTTTAGGATACTTTTATTTGTAAAACTTAGGTTTATGCTTAGAAACCCTTGTAGGTCATCTAGATGCAAAATGACCAATCTTGTTACATGAAAAATATTTCAAAGGTAATTTTCCTTCAAATTTACCCTTACCTCTCTTCTCTCTTATAGCGATCAATGCTACCACTTCATCTAGATTTATTTCTTCCTCATGTTTCTGTTTCCATTCCTCAGCATAGTCTCCAAGCTCTTCTCTCAGGTCACCATAGCTAGTGCTCACAATTCTTGATAAGGTCATTTTATTCTTATGCACGGTTGCCTTGAATGCTGACTCAACTTTAGGTAAAGTATCTCCCAATTTTGTGGCCTCAAAAGTAGTTATATTTCTAATCAAAATCTCTCTAGTGAAGTTTGGTGTCAAAGGTATAATCTCCTCTATAGCTTTTACTTTGGTTCTATATGCAGGTGTCAAAGATCTGAGTATCTTTGCAATCACTTCTTCCTTATTGTAAGTACCTCCATAGTTTCTAATGCCAGTAACCACTTCAATAATTCTCTGTCCATATGACCTAATGTTCTCATCCTCTCTCATCTTTAGTGATTCCATCTTTGTCTTCCAGTTTTGTTGCTTTTCCTATTTTGTAAATTTGTCTCCTTCATATAGTGTTTCCAATCTTGTCCAGATCTCATGTGCAGAATCCAAGTCTTTTAATTATGTGAATTCACCTTCATAAAGTGCATTGATCAATGATTCCCTTGTGACCATATTACATGAAAATAGTTTCTTTTCATCTTCATTAACTTTCTTCAGTTTGTCCTCAGTCGCTATCTTCTCGTTCTTCTTTGTGATCATCCAGTAGTCAATTCCCAAACATAGCAAATGTGTTCTTATCTTGTTCTTCCAACTGTCAAAGTTTTTAGGATCAAATTTTGGACTATCCTTCCTGTAGTAAGACATCTTAAGGATCACCTCAAGCTATTAATCTTTCTCTCTAAGGACCAGTAGCTCTGATACCAATTGTTAGGAATAAAACTCCATAAGAAAATTGAGAGGGGGGGGGGGGGGGGGAATCAANGGGGGGGGGGGGTGAATCAATTGTGATATAGATTATTAAACTTTAAAATTTGTAAACCAAAAATTCAATGCAAATGATAACATAGTAAATGCCAACACAATAACAGAATACTTCTTGTTGAGGAAATCCTATTAAAGATAAAACCCTGGTGGGAATTAGCACTCACAAATAATGTACTGAGAGTATAGTATCCCTATTAAAAGATTTAGCCTTGTTAGGAGCTTATTACAATATTATAGTACAAAGTCCTTGATAGGAGACAGACCCTATTAGGAGTCAAGAAAAGTAGTAGGATCACTGCCTAGGCACACTTCCCAAAGAAGGTTAAAGACACCCTCAAGGATTCACAATCCGAACAAGTGTATATAGGAAATATAAAATCTAGTGAACTGTCTGGTAGCAACTGTCTTTGCTTGGTCAGTTCCAATGAAGTACTCTTATCACAAACTCTGCTCTACATCTAGCTTCAAAACAAGCCTTGCATCTTTCACTTATCTTCCTTTTCAATCTCTTCCACTGCCACATCTTTCCAAAAGAAAATATCACTCATATATACCCTATTACAATAATTCATTAGGTCAGCCAGTTAAGCTTTCCTAATATACAAATAATTAATTAGGTCAGCCAATTAGGCTTTCCTAATATACAAATAATTGTTTAACCCCTTGCTAAGATACACACAATACCTATGACAAGTAAACATCAAATATAATCCATTATTTATACTTCCAGATCTGCAATCCATGCTCACAATTCATATTACATGCTACATGTCTAAAGTCAGCCACCAAATAGGTCTCCTCTAGAATACACGCCACAGTTTACATCACCGATTATCACATGACAATCAAACACACCCCATTATTCAAAATTATGTCTTCTATCCTCCAGTAAGCTTTCTTCACTTGAAATATCTTCACCAATAAGATATACCTGAAACACAAAGACCTGCTCTGTCAAGGGTCACAGTTACAAACTAGAAACTAGTCTCCACTAAATCAATTGTAACATCCTCAATATGTAACATAAATCCAAGCGACCTTAGGAATAAGTTAAACACACATCCTTCTTCATATAACCAACTTCAATCATTCTGAAACATTTGTACAGTATCCATACACTTCTTCCAGTTTGTCTTCTTCATAGAAACATATGTTGACATCAGTAACAAAACATGAATATCAATAGCATGATCAATACCCAAAATTGATATCATCCAAAAATACTTAGTCTTTGTGATGATTTAGATTATATTCATGTGATGACACCATTTATCCTCTTTTCTTTTCACTGATATATAGATGTGTTAAATGATTCTATGTGAATATGCAAATGTATGTTTTTGAAATTTTCTTTATACAAATATATGTATGGATGCACTTAGGATGTAAAAATGCAACACCTGGATGATTTATGTTTTGTGTTTTTCACTTATGACCGCAAAAATGACTGCAAAATGGTTATGTTATGGATATGAAACAACAAGAATTTATCTGTAAATAGATTAAGTAGTCAAATTTGGATTTGACTGAACCAGGAAATCATTTTGAGCTACAGTACTTATGCTACCAAATGAATCATGCAAACTTAAATGCAACTAAATGCAAACCTCTAGGACTGTCACTGATATTTTTACACTAACATTTTATCATCATAGAGCATTTGTGTAATTGACATCATTTATCAGTAAAACTATCACTGATACCATGGAAGTATCATGAAAGTATGAATACTACCTTAATTGGATGCAATGTAAAAAATAAACCTAAGCATCAAGGCATAAAGGCATAAAGGCCAAGATGACTTGTTAGTTATCTCCTTTTGATTTAAGAATCATCTTCTGTTTGTGTGCCATATAAGATATGTAACCCATAATGACCCTTAATGTTCACATCCTTGGGTACATAATGTGTCATACACCTTACTAAGAATTTGATTAGAAACATACAAGGAAATTGATTCAACCTCCCTGTAGCTTACACATAAAAAGGATCAAGATATATGAAACTATCCACTCATGTTACATGTTCTTATCATAAACATCCAAATTAGGTGAAGTTTGTAGGATCATTGAAGCAATCACCATAATCCAAAAACCAAGAAAATGTTATGCACCCTGTCCTTGCGACTCTTTGTCATTTAATAGACATCATGGAGTAACTCGGAAGACATAACAAGCAAAGATTGATAATCAGACAAAGAAAATTCATAACCATTTATATGCCCCTAGTTTGAAACATTATTGGAACATTAAAAGAGTCATTATCAAATCAATATCATTCTATATGTATTTATATGGTGTTTAGGATCACCTTTAATTCATCATTCAATCATAGCAGATAAATCATCAATTGAAGTGTGAATTTTAGCAATGTATATCTATGTCTGAGTCAGTGAGATAAATAATAGCATTAATTGCAATCCAATGGAGTGTTGAGAAACATTGTTTAATTAAAGTGTTGAGAAACACTAGTATGATTAAAGTGTTGAGAAACACTAGTATGAAGTCTGTTAAAGGTAGGTGGTGTTTAAGAAACACCTTTGGTGGTGATATTGATAATGATGTTTTGTGAGATTATTAAGAAATACTATTTTATGTTAGTGGAAAAAATTCCTAGACAAGGACCTAGGACGATAAAGCAACCAACAACCTTTGACTGACAGAACCAAGCCAACCACTAAAATTTATGGGACACATGCCCCTAGTGAAGTATGACTATCCTAAGACTATATTATTGAAGGGATCAGGTCCAGATGATGTCAAGAAAATGACTGTGAAGGATATGTGCAAGTGGTGCATTGATAAATGGAGTACTGAGTATAAGTGATGCATGTTTGCCAAGCTTTCACCACTTGGAAAATTTCTATTTTTTCTAGCAAGACGCCTGTTTGCCAGGTTTTCACCAAGGCACTTTTTGTTGTTTTTGATTTTTTTTGTACTTTTTCTTTCTTTTTTTTAGTATCAAGGTGCATGGTTGCCAGGTTTTCACGAAGGATACCTATTTTTAGGAATTTTTCCACTATTTTTGATTTTTTTTTCTCTTTTTCACTATTTTTGGCTTTCTTCGAGATCAATTTTTGTTATTTTTAGTATTTTCTTAGGATAAATTTTTCTATAGAAGCCCTTCAGCTAGATGTCAAGCATAAAATTGTTTCAAGTGTAGAGTATTGATAGGATCAAGAAGGACATGTCCTTCAGGTGTAGATAATTGATAAGTTCCCATCCCAAAAGATGTTGTGATAACAAAAGGCCCAAGCCAGTTGAGTTCAACTTGCTTTTTTGTTCTCTGTTTGGTTGATTCTTAGGATTATCTCTGAGAACGAGATCTCCCACTTGAAACTGTCTTGGATTTACCTTCTTGTTGTAACCTTTTGACTGTTGGAAATATGTTGAGTCAATGTGACTAAGAGGAGGGGTGAATCATAAACCAATAAAACTTAATCCTTTTAATCCAATATTAGATTATCTAATATGATTGCATGCATGAAATGAAAAGCAATAAAATATCTTCAATATTTGACACAATATTTAGTTACCCAGAAACCTTCCAAGTAGAAAGTAAAACTAGGGTGGGGATGGTACCCACAAGATTTATTACTGTAGTATAGATTAAGCCTGTTAAAGATTATAATTGACCACTTCTGATGGTCTTCCCTGTTAGGAGCAATAAGGACTGTTAGGTCCGCCTTGTGAAAGGATTTAATACAATACAATCAAGTAATGCAACTCTGTTAGGAAATTTATAAAGGACTGTTAGGTCCACCTTATTATAGGATTTTGTTGATGCACTTGTTAGGATGAACCAGTAGATGATCTTCAATGCAACTATAATTTTCTGAATAAGATCCAATGATATAAACTAATCACTTGACTATGATGGATGAGTCTCTGTTGTTCCTTGTACTATTATAGCCTCTTAAACAATCTATGTCTCCATATTCGTATACATTATCATACACATCTATTCACACATACTTTGGATAAGCAAAATAATTTATATTTATACCTTATCCAAACCAAATGCAACTGTAAGTCAACTTCCAAAAGATAAATTAATATCTAACAATATAAGCTAGGTCAGCCCAAAACTGTCACTCGGGTCCAGTGATCCACTCAGGCAATATACTGGTACTCAGGAATTATACTATCACTTGGGTAGCATACTAATCTCTATTACTCAGGCTATTCTATGTACTCAGGTAATACTGATTACCACTATCTGCTTGGTCGACACTGCCACTGCTCGGGTTACATAGTAACTACTTGGGTTGCATTGCTGGCTCGGTCAACACTGAGATGACTAAGTGTTTTGGCACTAATTGACAATATGTATTACCATAAGGTCATCAATCTCCCCCTTTGGAATTAGTAACAAAAAACACTTATCATGATAAAAAACTGCTCAGAGTCAAAACTCCCCCTTACCATATGCTTGGTACTTGCTCGGGTTTTGACAATATCTCTATGACTCGGTTACAACTGAATTTTTTTTTTTTTTTTCAAAACTGTTTTGTAACACATATATATATCATTGCTCTACTTCTCTTCTGTACATATATTTCCTATATACATCTTTCCTATATACATTTCCCCCTTGTTTTTGACACAAATGCCAAAATATATATATATGATAGGATAGGAAATCATTATGTACCTTTAAAATCTGAGAGAAAGTGTTGTCCCAATTATCCTGCAACACCTTCAGGATGTGTAACTCTATCTATAACTCTGCTAATAGCTCCATCATAAGCTCTACAACTGAAAAATTGTTGTCATGAATAAGAGTCTTAGCATGAGCTATATGCTTCTGCATTACACCCATGTGTGGATGGAGTTGGCTCTATATAGCTGTGAGAGATTATCTTGTTCTTGCTTCTTCCCTTAGTAATTCAGCCTACATGTCTGTTAGATACTTGATTTTCACAAAATGTGCTAAGCTTGAACTTGGGTTAAGTGCCAACTGATTTGCACTTTCCTTCAGATCTATATACTCTTTTGTCAGCTTTGTCTTGATTTCCATCGTGAAATTTTAAGTATCACTTAGCTTAACAAATAATGAAGCAACATTATTTACTATAGTTTCTAGAGATCTAATGAGAGAATTTAGCTTTACTTGATCAATTGCAATCTTGCTTACAACATTCTCTAGAACTTTGTTCTCAAACTTTCTTTCTTCCTTCTGCAGTAGTTTTTCTTGGCCATTTAAATCTTTATTAAACTTGTGCACTATGTCTACAAGTTGGTCTATAACTGAATCACTCTCATTTACTTCTACTTCTAGTGCGTCTAGGAATATACCTTTTATGTCTTCCAGCACTCTGTTTCTCTTCTTCTCTTCTCAGAGCTTCTGTTGTGTGGCTCTTTTATTCCATAGCTCCCCTAGTGTGTCCATTTTTTCTACTAACAGATTGGATAGATCCCAATTTGGAATCACAATGTCTTTCTCAAGATCAATATCATCAGTGATTGTTTCTTTTCCTTTTACACTGTCCTTAGGATTGGGTCAAGGAACAATTTCCTTA
The DNA here is from genome assembly GCA_018584345.1 of Thuja plicata. Classification (NCBI taxonomy): domain Eukaryota; kingdom Viridiplantae; phylum Streptophyta; class Pinopsida; order Cupressales; family Cupressaceae; genus Thuja; species Thuja plicata. The sequence goes on from MU226912.1 coordinate 443,444, forward strand.
CCTTTTCCACTATCATCAATGTCCTTTCCTTCCTCGGTTTTCTCCTCAGTATTCAGTTGTAATAGGTCATTGACATTTGTTGCACCAACTGTAGGGTCTGAATCAAATGTAGCATCTATTCTCACTAAAGGAATGTTCATAGTTACCTTCTGTGACTTAGGCAGGCTTGACCTAGTAGTAGGTGGAGCCTGGTGCTCAATCCCTACTAGTCCTGATGTTGATTCAATAGACTTGTATTTTCTTAGAGATAGGATGATATGTAGAGGCGATTGTGGTAGAGATGCCATTACCTCTAATGATATCTTCTCTGCATTGGATGCTTCAATGGATTCTACCTCAGGTAAATATGCATCATCAGTCTTTTCCTTATGTTCTGAACTTAGTACTTCAGTCTTGTCTTCTTCTTTGATTTTTAAGACTATCTTCCATGTGCTTGTAGCTTCCTGTACCACATCCTCTATCTTCTTATTCAATACCTAAAAGGTCCTAAACCTTGGAGTGTGATTACTTTCATACCTGTTCATGGCCTCTTTTACCTCTTTGTTTGTCATAGTAGGCATGACTTGCCTCAATGTTTATTCTCTGATATCTTTTTCTGTTCAGACTGCATTTCTCCAGGGAACAGATATCACCTTGAATAGGTCTTCAGGCATGTGACTCTTCAATTTGGATGGATCATACTTCCATCTAGTCATCTTTTCTACAACTACTTCCTCAATTTTCTTCTGTTCATCCTTCATTTTGGAAGAATAATCCAGAGATTTCAGAGAACTCATACCACTACCTTATCTTAAGGTTTCAATTTTCTTCTCAAAGGTAGGTGGAGGATTCTTGAATGTGATTTCATCTTCTTCATCTTCCTTAGGTAATATGAGTTTCCTTCTTGATCACCTTGGTTTGCAGGTAGTGAGGATAGGGGTTTTCTTAATAACTAGACTCTTTTTCTTCTTAGGAGGCTCTATGTCTACCTCTTCCTCTTCCTTTTCATATATTTCATCTTCTATCTTGATTTCATCTTCTTTTCTTACTAAGATAGAAGGAGAATTCTTTCCATACTTCTTTCCAAACTATTCCAACCTTTTCTTTCCTCTCTTCAAAATCTTAGGAATCTCGATCTCTATTGAAATTCTACTCTTGGCTTCTTCATATGTAACAAAGTAAGGTGCTTTGGGTTCAATAGGCTCATTCAAAAGAGCTTCAATGATGTTCTTGGTCTCATCTATGTTAACCTCATATGCAAGAGGTGTCACCCATGCAACCCTAGGTCTGACTGCCTGAATATATACTTTATCACAGTCTACTAGGAAACAAACATCATCCTTATGGTCTTCAACCAATTGTTTAGGAATTCTATACCTATTCTGCATCTTTTGTCTGAATTCCTCAAAATATGCATCTATAATGGTCTCAAAATTGTCTCCTAATTTAGCTATGAACTCATTTATCTTATATATTATGGGTCTATCCTTCTTCCAAACAACTGTGCCTTTGGAAGGGAAAAACATCTGAATGTAAAAGAATATGCAGACCACAAGTGAACCAAACTTACATGGATTGGTATTTGATGCCCGGATGCTTTTGATGTTCTTTCTCAATTGGATGAGCTGCAACTCGGAAAATTGAATGAGAGGTTGTTCTTGACCATCCTGTATGCCAAGTCCACGGCCTCACATGATACACTGTTAGGTCTACTAGAGCCATAGATTTTTTGAGCAATAACATGAATCCCAAACTTAAATTCCATGTCAGTTACTCCATTTAGTCTCATACCTTTGTCATCCCACTCGGCAAGAGTCTTCTCAGCTAGGAAATCCTGAGGTAGGGTTTTGGTAGCTTTGAACTTGTCCAACATAGGATACCCTGTAACATAGTGTATCATTGTCTTTGTGATCTTCACTAGTTTCTCCAGCCATAATTGCATGTTGTGAACATGACTCAGAATGAACCAAATCCACTTAACCTGAAAATTATGTGGCATATGCATGATGTGAGTCAAAACCTTGACTTCTAGGTGTTTATGCTTTGGCTTCATATTTCTGGCATCACAGAGTTTATCATAAGCACTCTTCATTTCCAATGTTCCAAGATGTTGAATTGTGCAATGATAGAAGGCTCAGATGTCATTGATCAATAATACCCTTGGAGGAATTAGGGAATAAGCTCCCTGTTAGAATAGTCCCAAAGGATAACTGAGAGGGGGGGGGGTGAACCAGTTATCAGTAACTTTAATTATTTTCAATTCCTTAACTTCAGAATACAATAAAGTAAATGCTTAATTAGATAACACAATACACAACACACAATTTGATTACGGGGAAACCAAATGGTAAAAACCCTGGTGGGAATATGAACTATACTTGTTTATATTAATCCTTGTTAGAAGATCTTGCAACCCTGTTAGGAGTTGTTCTTTGCAAAGCAATAAGTATAGTGACCTGGTTAAGGGCCTGACCCTGTTAGGAGTCTTTTACAAATAACCCTGTTAGGGGTGGTGGACTCACTGTCCAAAAGCTCACTGCTTCAATGGTGAAGGCTACAACCTTCTGTAGAACAGATATGCACTATATCTGATGATGAACTATAGAGTAGACCTGCTATCTTGATCAGTTCCAATTTATTGTAATCTTCTTCTTCTTTGTCACATAGACTCTTGATGAATGAACCACATATGATATTCTTCTCTATACATCTTCTATCTCTTTTTGTATCATTCACACTTAGCGTATCACAAATGACTTGCTATAAGTATCTTCCTCAAAGTATGAGATCATGGGACCTATAAGACAACTCTTCATAACATCCTTGTCGGCTCTACTAAGCACACCAACAATATTAATTCCGTGCAACACAAACTAAATAGACACGATGTTTCACTAAGTCGGCCTCACCAAATTATCTCTAACTTTGCAATCTTCATGAAACACGTTTGGCACCTTTAGATAACTATCATCAACTCATAACTAATCATGAATATACACACACATATCCTGAAGATAGGCGTAACTCAAGAAACATGTTACATACATCAGCTCTGAACAGATACTCTTCCAGAACTGTAACTGCCAATAACATAATTACACAACTTGATTGAAACATCATATCTGGATCTGCATGTATGAACATAACATACTAAGCATGTCTACAATGTACATCTAACCATGCAAGGCTTGATATCATCATTCTGATAAGTACATATAGAATCACTATTGTGTATTATATGTTGTCATCAATGACAAACATACAATCAATCAACTGGACATAAACAAATCTCCAACACTCCCATCGGGTCTATTTCCTCTGCAACCGCTGGATGAAGTTTGAACTTAGGAGGTTCACAGATTGCATTCCTGAGGAACATCTCAGATCCTTTCTTAACATTGCTGCTAGATGTAGATGCCATTATGCTAGGAGGTTCGATAACTCTTTGCAAATTACAACTTTCGAATACAATTTCGCTCTGGGTCACTTAAGGCACTGAATCACTCTAGAAACTGAAAGATTTGTAAATAATAAAACTTTCAATTCATCTTTTATAAGATATTTTACCATTGAGTTTTCATTAAATTCTCTGTACACGGTAGCTAGCATAGCTTAGAATGAAGCTTGACTAACACTAACTTCTATATCCTTAAAATTATATAACCTGACTTAACTCGGTTAAGCCTGTGCAACTCGGGTGTTACTAGGTCTTGACTTGGTTAAAACTATAATATGTCCTAGTGCATCAATATGCTGATTTGGACTTACTATCATGTCTAGAACTGATGTAGGGGCTTGTATGCACAGTTCTAGTAGTCTCCTTACATGTTCATTTAGAGATGGTAGATCCACCCAATTCACTGCTTTGGGTGCCATTCGATCCTTCATTGTTTTGATCTGAACTCTCAGGAGATTTCCTTACCCAGTGTTGATTCATCTGAGTTCTGATTTCAAAAACTTTTTCTTTGCTTTTCTCAAAACTAGTATCCACTTTTTCTCTGTTCATGCAATTCTTTCTTAGATGACTAAGTTGTTTACATACATAACATCTCTTAGTAGGATTCCTTTTTCTAAGGTGAGTCTTTACACAATTTGCACCAATATGCCCATATTCACCACAGTGACAACATCTGATCCATGTGTTGTAATCCTAATCAAAAATTTCTTAAGCTAGTTGTTCAACAGGGTTCCATTTTTTAGATCTACAGTTGGAGGATTTGTGACCTTGTTTGTTACAATTAAAACATTTTCCTTCAAACTTAGGTTTCTCAGTGCATTCACTTGTCCTATGTCCATGTTTGTTGCATCTGTAGCATTTAATATTAAACTTTGATTTACCATTGCTCCAACACTTGTTTGTTGTGTGCCCTTGCTTGCCACAATGATTACAAGTAGGTTTGCTATTCTTTTGAGTTCCTTGCTGTGAGGATTCACCTTGTTCAGTATAAGCTAATCCAGTCTATCCATAATGTCTGAGTTGATGCTCTGTCAACTGATCTATGTTTCCTTGTGAGTTCATCATACTTTCATTGGTTTGATTTCCAGTATTAAGATCATTCTGCAGTCTTTCATTTTTTGTCCTCATATTGATAGCTTCTTGATTTACATTGTTGAGTTGATTTATCATATCTTCTTGCTGAAGTGACAAATGATGGATTTCATTTTATTTTTCCTCTAATCTTGTATTTAGCAATCTTTTATCTTCTTGTGCCATTTCTCTATCATTTTCTGCTTGACTCTTGTTCTATGACTTCACATATTCTGACTAAATGAATTTTTTGTTCTCTTTTCAATTTTCTGACTTCTTCATGTAAATTGATATTATTTGCAAGTAGGTCTTCAAATGTTGCATCTGCTTCTTCAGAACTTCTTTCTTTGCATAAGTCATGAATTCTTTCTTCTATGTAACTTTTGTCATTCATCTGCACTGCTAAATATTTTCTTCTTTTCAGGGAAAGAGAGAGATACTCCTTGAGTTTATTGATCTGATCCATGGCCACTTGTAGATATATCTTTTCATTTTCAATGGCTTTCTCTAGTCTGTATATTTCCATTGCTTATGATCTTTGCTCAAGCTGTTAAACTTCTATAAAGAAAATATTTAGCTCTAATACCAATTGTTGGAAATATGTTGAGTCAATGTGACTAAGAGGGGGGTGAATTAGGAACCAATAAAACTTAATCTTTTTTATCCAATATTAGATTGTCTAATTTGATTGCATGAATGAAATGAAAAGCAATAAAACATCCACAATATTTGACACAATATTTGGTTACCTAGAAACCTTCCAATTTGAAAGTAAAACTGGGGTGGGATGGTACTCACAATATTTATTACTATAGTATAAATTTAGCCTATTAAAGCTTACAATTGACCACTTTTCATGGTCTTCCCTGTCAGGAGCAATAAGGACTATTAGGTCCACCTTGTGAAAGGATTTAATACAATACAATCAAGTAATGCAACTCTGTTAGGAGATTTATAAAGGACTGTTAGATCCACCTTGTTAGAGGATTTTGTTGTTGCACCTATTAGGATGAACCAGTAGGTGATCTTCAGTGTAACTATGATTTGTTGAATAAGATACAATGATATAAACTAATTATCTAACTGTGATGGATGAGTGTCTATTGTTCCTTATACTGTTGTAGCCTCTTAAACAATCTATGTCTTCATATTCACATACATGCTCTTACACATTTATTGACACATACTTTGGATAAACAAAATACCTTATATTTATACCTTATCCAAACCAAATGCAACTATAAGTCGGCTTCCATAAGATAAATTAATATCTAACAATATAAGCTAGGTCAGCCCAAAACTGTCACCTAGGTCTAGTGATCCACTCAGGAAATATACTGGCACTCAGGCATTATGCTGTCACTCGAGCAACATATAAATCTCTATTACTCAAGCTACTCTATGTACTCGGGTAATTTTGATTACCGCTATCTACTTGGTTGACACTGCCACTACTCGGGTTACATAGTAACTGCTTGGGTTACATAGTAACTGCTCGAGTTGCACTGTTGGCTCGGTCAACACTGAAATGACTAAGTGTTTTGGCACTAATTGACAATATTTCTTTCCATAAGGTCATCATTGACATCCTTTTATGATATACTTTTAGGTGATCAAACGCTTGTTGTCTGTGCTCATCTAGTATCTCTAGTTCTTGTACCCTATCTATGTGGTATTGTTCGTTTGTGACAAGATCTTTGAGGGATACTCACAAAGAAGGGATTTATACTTCAATTGGTAATACTGACTCTGAACCATAGACAAGAGAAAATGGTGTGGCTCCTATTGGTGTTCTAATGCTTTTTGTATAAGACCAAAGTGTTGGGTTCAATTGTAAATTCCAGTCTCTGCCAAATTTTATCACAATCATGTGTAGAATTTTTAGAATGTTCTTGTTTAAAGCTTCAGCTTTTCCATTACCTTGCAAATAATAGATGGAGGAACAATGCTGAGTAATATGAAATTGTGCATAAAGGTCATCAATTTCTTGGTTCTTAAACTGCCCTCCATTATCTATTACAATAGGAGGGTATCCCATACCTATAGATGACATAGTTCAAGATGAACTTAACAACTTGTTTTCCAGTGGATTTGATTAGCGGCCCTGCTTTGACCTACTTTGTGAAATACTTAGTGGTTGTGATGATGTATTTATGTCCATTTGAAGAATTGTGATAGATCTGTCCAACAAGATCAAAGGCCCAATGCTAGAATGACCGATGTGTAATAAATGGGATGAGCTACCTAGATTGAGCATGGATAAGATTTCCATGTGTTTGGCATTTTTGACATGTTTTGGCATATTGAACTACATCTATCTCCATTTTAGGCCAATATTACCCAACCCTTAGAAGTTTCTTAGCTAATGAAAAATTATTTGAGTGAGATCCACACACACCTTCATGGATCTATTTTAATGCGTGATCAAACTCTTCTTGTTCTAAAAATCTAAGTAGTGTTCCATCAAGAACCTAAAGGCATTAAATTTTTCCATTAGTATACACAAGCAAAAACATGATCTACACCATTGTTTTACACTACACTAATAGATAGGGCACATCACTACCTGATGTCGAGGTTACCTGATACTGCCAAGTTCAAAGCATCCCGACAAACACTATTCAGTGTTACCCAATGACAAAAAGGATATAAGAACCCGTCGAGTAACAACAGTGCAACCTGATGGAACAAAAAAGAGAGGAACCTGACAGATGAAGAGAACTTGACAATCAATTTAACAAAGGAATGCTGAAAGACTTTCAGTTCAACCCAACGACCAAGAATCGACAGTCAGTTACATCCCGCAAAAAGTGGATCTAACTTTCTACATCAGATAAATCACTGAAGTTGTATATATAGCTTCTTGATTTGTTTTTAAAACCATTATGTGCAGAGGAAGCAATGTATTTATTATTGTTTTAATTAGTTTTACTAATTTAAAACATGTAAACTAAAGATCAAGGTCAAGTTGTAAACCTTGGATCTAAGAGTTACCATTGTAATGCATGATTCTAATATAGGTCAAATACTTGTATAAATAGATGCTCAATCTATTGTGAACATTTTGTTGTTTGATGAAGATTGTAGCCATTGAGAGCATCTAAGGACCAAACAAGATATTTCATGCACAAGGACAAAAACAAATCAAATTAGTTTCAAGAACAAGAACACATGATACCGACGAGCAGAGAAAGGTATTAATCAGTCACTTAAGGTGATATTATTATTATGAGAGCTTTAATGGATCTATGATAAACAATTGTAGATTGCATATAGCTAGGTCAAATATATGTACTCATTCTAACAAGTGTAGTACACTTAAGAAATCCTTTCAAGAAAGGTGGACTGATGGGGAGGAAAACTAACTCTCTGAGTTTCCTACTCTCTTTTAGGAATCTCACCTTGAATCCTCTTCAATTCAGGACTCTCTGGACTCACATTGGAGTCTCTTAGGGATACTCTCAGACCCTAACTAGAAGGACTTAACTATTCCCTCTCTCCTAGGTTCCCTACCCACCGAAATGTATTACTCTTCACTGTCTCTTACTCTTCATGAATGAATCTCTACAGTCATGCACCTCCCAACTTCTTATCTATCTCTTCTACAAGTTCTCTAGCCGGACCATTGGCTCGCCTAGGACTTGTCTGAAATCTTGTCTAGCTTCTCATTCAACAAAAACATAGAAATAAGAATAATGTACATGAAGGATGCTTCTTGACTGTCACAATCCATAGAATAGATTATCAGAGTCAAGAAGCACCCATATTACTTAACAGAAACAAAACAACACTTTATAGAACTCTGATCAAAACAACAAAACACTCAACATATAGACAAACTTCTCTTTATTAATAATACAGAAGATTACAACTCTCTGCTAGTCTACTCTGTCTCTGTCAAGAACAAAAATCCTCTATAACTAACTAACTATCAACAACTAACAACAAAAAAAACCCCTTTTCACAGATTCTCCCTCTCTATTTTATCCTTGGCCTCTTGTTGATTTCGTAACTTTTCTGGTTACCTATCGATCTCAGACTTCCAGCTGTTCTCTGTTCTTCATCTTCTTCTGCAAACTGTCATCACCTTGTCTGCATGGTCGACACTGTGGATATCTCTTTTCATCTGTGTCATTCCTTTTTCTGTTTTGGCGGTTAAGACTTTTCAAGGCTTTCTCCTTCTGACAAGTCAGCATACTTCATTATTTAACTATTTTTGTTGTCATCGCATAGTCGCGAGTGGAAATCACTCTTCATGTCTTGGTCTATGACTGAGTGATAACATACTCGTCGCACACTTGCTATGTCTTTACCTAACTTTACTTTTACCCTGCGACTGAGTGATGTTATGTTAATCGCACTCCCACACTGCTTGGCATGCAATTGACATGTTCTCTGTGCCTGAGCGATGAGCTCAAGTCGCGCACCCGCAACTCTGTGAACTGAGCTGACGATGTCATCGCGACTGAGCGATGAGCTCAAGTCGCGCACTCGCTGCACTTCAACCCGAGCTATCATTTCCTTCGCGACCTTGCGCTGCACTGTGGTCGTGCACTCGCACCACTTAACTTCAAAATACCACTTGCTTCGCGACCGAGCGATGAGATCCCGTCACGCTATCACACTGTTTGAAACTGAGCTCATGATTCTTCTGCGACCGAGCGATGAGCACTCATCGCATTGTCGCACCGGGTTTCCACAAACTGCGAATTAACTTGCGATCTTGCGATGAACTTTCTTGTCGCGCACTCGCTCACTAAGGGACTTAACTTTTAACTAGCTCGCAAGTGTGCAATTCATTATTTTCTGCTCTCTGCTGGCTCTGCGACTTTGCGACTAGACTAAAACATGACTTGCTCATTAGAAGACCGTTATCAAAACTGTTCAAAATTGCTGGGGCTAGGGTTTTGAGCTAAACCCTAGGGTGCTCTGCACCATACTCCCCCCCTTTCTGAGACGGGAAATTTTTTTTTTTAGCTTGAACTAGTCGGCAGTAATGCCAAACTAATTCCATGTCTTCTACATTCTGTTTCATCCAACCATGTAGCTTCTGCTTCTGGTAACCCTGACCATTTTACTAGGTATTCCCTATATTCCCTGTGCCTGGTTGTCTTCTGAATCCTAGAATCCAAAATTTTCTCAGCTTGTAACTTGGACTTAGGCTTGACCTGTATGTCTTGAACATCTTTTCCTATCTCCCTCTGCTGAATGCTCTCAGGTATCACTGGTCCTCTGTATGGAATCAAATCCTGCACATCAAAAATAGGTGAAATATCTAAATGGCTAGGTAAATCAATTTTATAGGCATTCTGCCCATATTTCTCCAATATCTTGCAGGGACCTATTCTCCTCATTTGCAACTTAGTAGGTATCCCCTTCTGTAGTCTGGCTTTGTTCAGATGTACCATTACCAGATCTCCAATCTAAATTTGGACTTCTCTCCTGCCTTCATCTACTTTCTCTTTCAATTTCTGATTTGACTCAATCAGATTCTTCTTCACTTGATCATGTATCTCCTTCATGGACTATGCAAAATCATCAGCATGCCCACTTATCACTCCCTGTCCTTTTAGCTCCCTGAGTTCACAAACTCCTCTTGGATGTATCCCATAGACAATCTAAAATGGGCTTTTCCCTATAGTTCTATTAATACTATCATTGTAAGCAAACTCTGCTTGTGGTAATACTTGATCCCATGCTTTTCCATATTCCTTTGTTAAGCATCTAAGCAAATTTCCCAACACTCTATTGACAACTTCTATCTGACCATCTATTTGAGGATGGTAAGCAGAACTGTGGGACAGATTAGTTCCCAACCTTCTCCATAAAGTTTTCCAAAAATGACCCATGAATTTGACATCTCTATCTGACACTATGTTTACTGGCAAACCATGAATTCTAACTATCTCCTTGAAAAATAGATGAGCTATATGACTAGCATCATTAGTGGTCTTACAAGGTATAAAATGACTCATTTTACTGAATCTATCTA